>JANAVB010025198.1:10584900-10647400 GCA_029216955.1 Iris pallida
ATTGACGAAAAAATAAGTCATTTTCTTAGGAGAAAACGTCCACAGAGCCCAGCGGTTGCCAAGAACGTCAAACAAAGGCAAAGATCGTCAAATATGAAAGACGAGGACCGATGACATACTTCACTAGTGTATGTCTCAACTCTGCGTCCTACAGGGCCGTATCGTCTTAAGAAATATCATCAGTACGAAAGCCGTCAAGACGAACTGACTCCTCATAGTGAAGGCGGACATCGGTCGCGACCATCGATGACAAACAGATCGATGCCCAGGTCGTTGGTGAGGATCTCAAAAAACATATCCCTCTTACTTATAGCCCTAGCTCACGCTTTTAATCCGCCCAACCGCTTTCTTGACCCAGTCAATCGGTGCGCCGCTAAGGTAGCCTTGCGAGTCGGACCGCCCCTGACTGGGTGCCCTGCCCTCTGCCCTAGGTTGCGTGTCCCTACGCCCTGACTTCGCTAATGGTCTTTTGGGGTTTTGTTGTGCACCAGGACCTGTCTCCATCATAGGTGATGGAACTGGGGATTCCCAGGACCCTTACTTTGGTGTGCGTATTGATCGATAGAAAGTTAAACAAATTTAATACGTGTTCTAACACTTCATAGGCGGAAACTAGGGTTCACGAATTATACCTGCGGCGGAAAGAAGACAAGTAATTTCTGGCAATCTCGAGCGGACGACCCCAAGATCTTCTGCACGTATTCCTTCCTCGAGTTGGACGTCGTGTGGGCGACGATCTCCCAACCTTTTCTTCTCTTTGGCAGCCCTCTCTTTCTTTCCTTACGTGAATCACGAATTTAGAGAAAGCTTCAGATTTCAGATTTCTTATTTGGCGGCCAGAAAATAGAGGATATATATAGGCTACGGCAGGGAACATGAGGAGAAATTAGGGTTAGGCCTCCTAACGGATCTGGATATTCCGTGTTCAGTCCGAACACACAATCCAGGCCAATTAACAATAGCTCGGTCCACTAATGAGCTATTGTTGCACTACCTCCCTAATCCCATATTATGTTTGTGGGCTCCTTTTATTATATGCTCGTTTGGCTCCCCATGTTAAGATATCGTATGTCCGTCAATCAAATTAAGTTACTGACAACTATATTGATTCGACATCTTTTATCCTTAAGTAGTACCGCTCAACTTTATTTGTCATGTTGGATATAATCTACCTGCAGGGTTTACATAACAATCCTTATGAGCTCCTTAAGGGGACATCATCAACCCGATGTATCGGGACATGTATTCCATTTATAATCAACAGCCCATCATACATACAATGTTATTAACCAATTCATAGAGGTTGTTGATCCATAATGAATCTCACTCTTTCATGAGTCAAAGTAATGCACACTGCATATACATGTCTGTTATTATATCCGGATTAAGAGCACAAGCATCCATAATAACAGAGGTATTTGTTCTCTTATGTAGTCAGTACAAAGAGAATAACCTCAAGTGGTCCTGTTCAATACACACAAAGTGTACTAATGTAAACCTATAGTCAAGATAGACTAATACCAGATTACACTACAACCTTTCCAATAGATTGTCCAAGTCGGTTGTGAACTATTTATATACTCCATAGGAAACTGATAATATGATCTTCTGTGTGACACCACACACCATATTATCTACAATATAGAATATCAGACATTTGCATTAACACTTGCAACAAATACAATATGCAAACATTTGTCCATATGATTCTCATTCAAAATTTAAGAAAATAATGTTACTACAAAAGTGATGCTTTTAGTATATAACCCTAACAATAGGCCCATCGAGGCTTTGCTGCATGAGTCATTGACCTCGAGATCCTACTGTCACCCTGGCAACCACCACCACCACCACCAACAATCCCCCCCCCCCCCCCCCCCCCCCCCCCCCCCTCTCACCTCACAATGGTCCACCCATTGTCCTGTTGACCGGGGACATACGTGAGTTGACTGATCACCCCATCCGATGGTGTTGGGTCCTTCAGATGGGATAGGCATGCATGACAGTGACGGTCCATTGAACAAGGACTTTCATTGAGCTCAATGAGCACGGCCTATCTCGACCATCCGGTTGATGATCTGCACTATTCATTGTGATCTAAAAATCGTTGATTGTCTATAAGTCATACATAAAGTGATTTGGGGAACTCAAACTCATGTATCATACAAAATTCATACTGCAATTTTTAACAATGAGTTTATGATATGATGCAGCACTTACAATTATACAATTCACTTTTAATTTTTTTTATAGACAATCAAGGATGTGTAATTCATGACGAGCGGTGTCTACTTTTGATTTCTGTGGATGCCTAGTTCGAATGGGAAACACAATGTGCCTAGATGGTGTTGTCTCAGCACTAGGGCTATCTCATGTGACAATTATGTATGCTTTGAAAGTTGATTCACCTTAATGTTTTTCAATAGTTTGTTTTCTGTTGTGCTCTGTATACTTCTATTCCCTACCTTTTGTTCTCTTGCTTTTGATTATTCTCTTGGAACTTCAAGATCTCTATGCTTTGGGAAAACATAATTTTACATGCACATCCTTATGAACTTGATGCTTGATAGCTTCCCTTCGGGCTCTAATTGAAATTTCTTTTCCACGCATTTCAGAAAATCCCATGTCTTTCACTTTGTATATACTAGAATCATCCACAATGTAGTAGTATCTCAGGGTGAAGCAGTAATGAATAATGTGATGATACAATTTCTACTCAGTCGGTTTTGATGTCAGAAATGTATCCTCAAAGTCCTTAGGACTAAAAATTATCATGTTCTCTGTAATGTCTAATAACCTTTACTTTTCTTAATGAAGCATCTAGAGCTTTTCTTGCTCTTCAGTTATACTAGAGTTCTTAGAAGGCTCATACCCCTTATTTAGCTGATAACCATGTTCGTTAGGCACTCAAATTCCTTCTGTTCTATATGCTTTACTGAATGTAGAAAATCATGCTTCTGAAATGCTTTGCCTGCATGTCTTTTGATTCAACTTTCAGCAAGACCTGCTTGAATCTGGCCATCTCACGAATCAAATTGTTGCGTAATAAGAGGGATGCTCAACTGAAACATATGCGCAAGGAGATCTTTCAGTATCTTCAGACTGGCCAAGAAGCCATTGCTCGAATTCGGGTATATTAGTAACTCACTCAACTCTTTCTATTTTGATATTCTAAAGCTACTTTACTATAAGTTTTAATTTCTTCTTTTTTTGAGTTTCGACTTTTTAGGTGGAGCATATCATTCGTGAAGAGAACATCATGGCTGCATATGAGATCCTAGAGTTGTTCTGTGAATTTGTACTTGCACGTGTCCCTGTACTTGAAACCCAGAGGTGAGTTGCTTATACTGTGAACTCTCATGCATGTCATATAGGTGTTAACTGTTAAGTCCATTACTACATCATTTTTAGCAGGAAAACCACAGAAAACACACACACACACACACACACACACACACACACACACACTACAAAAGTCCTTATATCTTCTATATTTAGAGTTTAGTACCTAAAATCTTGATAATTGAAGAGAGTCCCTCAAATCCCAAAGAAAGTGAGTTAAGAGTCCTCCTACGTCTCCAACAGCCAAAAAATAACTCAACAATTGTGTTAAGAATGTGAAACTACTGTTTTGTCCTTCCTCAAATTTCCCTTCTTCTACCGTGAGTTCAAGAACAACCCATGAACCTCCATTGTCTACCGTGAGTTTGAGAGAAACTCATGAACCGAAATCAAATCCATTCCCTAACCATAAACCCGTTGGTACCATGAGCTCAAGAAAATCTATGACCTCATTGTCTAGCATGAGCTTAGGAGAAAACCATGAACCTAAAAAATATTAACTACCCGTGAATCCATTAATTGCCTACCACGAGTTCATTCAAGAAGAACCCATGAACCCGTTATTAATCATAATCTCAAGAAGAACCCATTCAATCAAATTATGAGGGAGGGGAGAGGATGAAGACAACGGTAAAATGGTCAAAAATAATAATTCTGTTGAAGTTGAAGTTGAAGGAATATTTCCTTATCATATAAGTTAAATTATGAGCGACGGTCGCTGCTCGGAGACACCCGTCCAACGGCGCCCACTCACCTGTCAGTCGGCCCATCGCCCCCACCACCGCGAAGCCGCGATTTCCGAAGTCTCCTGCAGGGTCGTTTCGGACGTTGAAGGCCTAAATCTGATAGGCGAGAGACATGATCGGATCTAGGAGAGGACGAAGAGGACGAGCATGAATCGTGGAACGGGTGTGAGGTGATCGGAGAAGAGGAAGATCGATGGAGGAGATCATCAAGAAGCTGGACCCTGCGGAGGTTGCAACGTTGATGAAACTGATAAAACTGTTGGCTGGTGAGAGCGCAACACGAACATCGACGAAGTTGGAGTTTTCTTCCATCGATATGAAGCTTGATGGACCAGCTACCTACCTGAGTTGGTCACGACGGGTGAGGAGAACCCTCGCAGGAAAGAATCTGGAGGGTTTTCTGTCAGGAGAGACGATAGTGCCGGACGAGGGCTCGGCAGGACGCAACGAGTGGAAGTCCACTCATATGGTGATCTACATTTGACTTCTCAATTCTTTAGTCCATTCGATCGCCACCACAGTGGATGACATCGAGATGGTGAAGGACGTGTGGAAGAAATTGAGGAGGACCTACGATGGTGTAGGGAACAACTTGCGAGTTTTCCAGATCAAGGGGGAGATCGACGACACCGTACAGGGAGAGAAGACGGTGCAGGAGTATGCCACAAAGTTGGAGCGTCTGTGGTTGGATTACGATCACTCCTCAGATCGAATGAGCTGCAGGGACCCGAAGTCTAAGGAGAGACAGATATGTCTGCAGGAGAGATGAAGTTCCTTAAAGGGCTGGCTGCAGTATTTGCTCAGAGGATAACGCTACTTCTAGCCCAACCGAAGATCCCTATCTTTGAGGAGGCTATCTCGGCCATGATCCAGGAGGAGACTCGCATCAAGCTGCAGGCAAGGACAGGTGGACCTCCTGAAGTAAAGTCAGCACTGGCGGTTACCAGTTCGAGCGACACAGGACCTAAGGGAGAGCCCTGGCAACACAACTGACAGTGCTACAACTGCGGAGAGATGGAACATCATCGGTATGCTTGCACCAAACCACCTAAGGAGGGAGATCCAGGTGGTGGACGTGGACAGTTCGGTAGACGTGGACATTTTGGAGGATGTGGCCGTGGTCGTGGAGGTCAACGGGGTGGTCGAGGAGGTTATCGAGCGAACCTGCTGGTAGCAGAAGGGGATGAGGGAGCTGGTGGTACCTTTATTGAGGAGGATCAGGCACTGATGGACATGCTGGAGGCACTCGGTATGAAGCAGAGAGCATCAAACGATAGAGACATGAGGAGTGGCACCGAGGAGGCGTCCACCTCATTCTTCGCTGGAGGCAACACCGTCATATATGTCCATCCATCAGAAGGTATTGACGACTCACTCGCCGTTGCATCTATGTCGTCCCTTAAATCGTCAGACTAGATTATCGACTCGGGAACATCTCAACATGTGACGGAAAATGCTAGTGAGTTATTCTCCTACACTCCCCTAACATCGGCAGACAGCATTAAAATAGCTGATGGTACTTTCCAACCAGTGGTCGGTAAGGGTACTGTAAATTGTACAGATTCAGTAAAATTATCCAATGTTTTGCATGTTCTATCTTTTACAGTCAGTCTTTTGTCCATCAGTTCTATAATCCTACAACTAAAATGCATTGTCTCTTTTGGTATTCCTAAGGTGATCTTCCAGGAGAAAGAGACGGAACGAAGAATTGGGACTGGCACTTGGCATGAGGGACTGTGTTACCTAGATCGAGAAGGGCTGGATTCGGTATTGATGTCTATGGCAGAGAATGCATGAATGGAAAGACTGAAGATAAGTGCCGAGGATACATTAATACTCTACCATAAGAGATTGGGACACTCCTCTTTTGCTACTTTAAGTAAATTGTATCCAGCTATTTATAAGAAAACAAATAAGGAGAAACTAGTATGTGATGCATGTGATTTAGGCAAATTTACTAGGAGCTCATATGCTAGTACGGGTCATAGGAGCTCGTCTGTTTTTGATGTAATACATTATGATGTTTGGGGGCCATGCGCTATTACTACTACGAATGGTTACAAGTATTTTGTTTTCTTCATTTATTGCTCGTGTCACTTGGCTGTATTTGATGAAGAATAAGAGTAATGTATCTACCTATTTTTGGGACTTTCATAAGCATGTCCAGACTCAGTACATGGCAGTGGTGAAGGTACTGAGATCTGACAGTGTGACAGAGTATACCAACAAAGCACTTGCAGAATACTTGTCAGTCCAAGGGATACAACATCAGACCACCTATGCATATACACCAGCACAAAACGGAGTAGCAGACAGGAAGAACAGACACCTTCTGGAGGTGGCAAGAAGCATGATGATCGATATAAATATCCCACAAATTTGTGGGGGTATACAGTGTTGACAGCAACTCAACTAATCAATATGATGCCCTTGAAGGTACTGGAATGGAAGTCTCCATATGAAATATTGTAAGGAAATAATAGTGTGATACTCCCACTGAAGGTGTTTGGTTGCGTGTGTTTTGTGAAGGACAACAGACCGTCAGTTAGAAAACTTGATCCTGGAGCAGTCAAGTGCATCTTCGTGGGCTATTCGACGACTCAGAAATGGGTATGTGTGCTGGAGCCCAGTAGAGAGAAGAAGTTTGTGAGCATGGATGTTCACTTCAGGGAGCATGAGCCATACTACCGTCAGGAGGAAACCTCAAACAACTCATCCTGATACTGCGAGTATGAGGCGAGACGGGAAAGATTGGTTAAAGCCTGGTGACCGATTTAGGAGTATGGCATGGAGGCACGATTGAGGAGGAACAAGGAAGGTGAAGAGGAACCGGGGGAGGAGATGAGAGGTGTTAGGCCCACGGCTCAGGAGGAGATACTTACCTACAGCGGAAGAATGAAGCAAACTGCAGGACCAGTACCTACAATGCCAGTGCCAAGTCTCTTGTCTGCGTCCGTCTCGATTTCTGAGGACACATACATCACCACCAGAGTCTCCTTCAGGTTATATCATTCTTCTACTCCTCCCACACATACTCCTCCTACACTATTATCAGTACGGAGGACCACTCACTGCAATACAGAAAATTCTCCTGTTAGATATGGTTGGGACATTGCTCAGTTTGTTTCATATGATCATATCTCCTCTTCTCATGGAGCATTCATTGCGTCTTAGGATAGTATTATTGTAGCTAACAATTGGCAGGTTGCCAAGAACGATCCAAAAGTGGAAAGCAGCGATGCACGAGGAGTTGGGGGCTCTTGAGAAGAACCACACTTGGGAGCTGGTAAAACTGCCAGAAGGAAAGAGAGCAGTTGGATGCAAGTGGGTCTTTACTGTAAAACAGAACCCAGATGGACAGGTTAAGCGCTACAAAACTCGACCGGTGGCAAAAGGATACAGTCAGACGTACAACATTGACTATGACGAGACCTTTGCACCAGTGGCGAAGATGAGCACTGTCAGGACCCTGATTTCTCTGGCAGCAAATGGTGGATGGAAGTTACATCAACTGGATATGAAGAATGTGTTTCTTCATGGAGATCTAGTGGAGGATGTGTACATGGAGATACCACGAGGATTTGGCACCAATCAGACAGTGGACAAGGTCTACAGGTTGAAGAAGTCCCTCTATGGACTGAAGCAGTCTCCTTGAGCGTGGTTTGACAGATTCAGGAGGGCGATGATAGGAATGGGATATCGGCAAATCAATGCTGATCATACTGTGTTCTTCCGTCGGGGTGGAGGTCATATCACCATGCTTGCGGTGTATGTGGACGATATGATTATCACAAGAGATTATGAGCAGGAGATCGTCCGACTAAAGGGGAAGCTTGGTAAGAAATTCGAGGTGAAGGACCTTGGCCTTCTTCGATACTTCCTTGGGATTGAGATTGCTCGAGAAGCAGAGGGGATTGTTCTTTCCTAGAGGAAGTATGCATTGGACCTTATTACATAGACAGGGATGTTGGGATGCAAACCTGCAGCGACGTCGATAGATCAGAGGTTCAAGCTGGCTGCTGAGGCTGGGGAACCAGTTGACCGGGATAGATACCGGAGACTGGTGGACAAGTTGATCTATTTGAGCCACATCTGTCCTGATATCTGTTTTACAGTAAGTGTGGTGAGCCGCTACATGCATGACCCACGGAAGGGTCATATGGACGCAGTGTACCAGATTCTGAGATACTTCAAGGGTACCCCGGGAAGGAACTGATATTCAGAAAGAATAATCACGTGAGCATCGAGGGCTACTTTGATTCTGACTGGACTAGCTGTGCTGATGATAGGAGATCTACCTCGGGATACTGTATATTTGTAGGAGGTAACTTGGTCTCTTGGAGGAGTAAGAAGCAGTCAGTGGTGGCCAGATCGACAGCTGAAGCAGAGTACAGAGCTATGGTCTTAGGGAGTTGCAGAGCTGCTATGGTTGAAGAATATGCCGGTGGAGCTGAAGCTGGATCAATGAGCCAAGATGAAGATGTGGTGTGACAACCAGTCAGCTATTAGTATCGCCAACAATCCAGTACAGCATGACAGAACCAAACACATCGAGATCGATAGGTTCTTCATCAAGGAGAAGTTGGATAGTGGACTACTGGATCTAGGCCACGTTCCAACCAAGGATCATGTAGCAGACGGACCGACCAAGGGACTTAGCGCTGGGAGCATGATTAGAGGATGTGACAAGATGGGCTTAGTGAATATCTTTCGCCCATCTTGAGGGGGAGTGTTGGTATATTTGGTATTGGTATATTAGAATAAAAATATTGGAATATCCTGTTAGTATATTTGGTATGTCAGAATATGCCACAGGATATTCCACAGAGAGTTTAATGTAATGAGGAGGATTGTAAGGCTATATATAGCCATGAGATTATCAATGAAATCATAGCAAAATATTCAACACTAAGCATTTGTGTTTTATTCTTGTCCCCTTTATGTTGCATCAACAAACATGCTTTCCCCCCAAATATTTGGAGTTGGCTACACAAATCCTTATTTATTCAGCTTTGTTGATGATCATCTCCTGTCAAACATTGGCAATGACTTCATTGAATTTACAAGAAGAAATTAGGAAGTAGTTGATATCAATCGGTAAAAGATACTTAAGTGTGACTTCTATTACTTAGATCTTTCATGATGATGACAAGATTGAGGAGAATGTTGCTCGTAGACGAAAGCAGGTGGATTAAAGTAGGTAAGTGTTTCTGGAGTGTTATGTGACAGTAGAATACTTTGAATCTTTGATATTGAAAGAATAATTTATAAGATGGCTAATTGTATCTTATGTGATGGTATGGTGGGTAATCAATAAACATGTCCAAAAGAGGGATTCATGGGAAGCTAGAGGTGACTAAAATTGTAAGATGAGGAAAATCCATTTCATAGGTTTGGATGTGCAACCAAGACTAGGTAGACCAACAGAAACATATAATAGGGTGATGAAGAAAAATATACTTGTTTCTATTTTACAGAGGAGATGGACCCTAATAAAACTGAATAAAAAAAACTAGAAATTATCTAGGTATCCCTGGATTGTAATACAGGCTCTCCTTGTTATAGGTAAGCAATGGTCCAACATCTGTAGATAGACAAAAAACATGATCTTCACATCCTGTATTCAACTCTATAACAAATTCCATGTGCCAAGGGAGATCCTAACAACAGATCATGTAATAATGTCATTCCACCTTTATTCACATGTCTTCTATAGACATATTCTTTCCCTGTTATTGTTAAATTTCATGTCTTCCTACAGTATTTAAAATTTCATATCTCCATTCTTTCTTTCTTTCTTTCTTGCTGGTTTCCTTTTTCATCATGAGAATGCTCTTGTCATATCTCCAAAGCCTAAAATTATACTGGTCTCTAGCGATATAAGTATCTACTTATTATTATTATTATAACATAACACTTCAGTGTTATATTTAGTTTTTTCCTTCAGAAGAAAACCCTCATTATATGTAACAACTCTTTTTAAATTTGTTGGTCAATATGAAATTGTTGCCTAGAATGCTAGCTTTCGAGTATTACGCACAAAATTCTCCTATTGTAGAAGAGTGTTTTATGAATGTTTTATGTTTTCCCTTTATTAGCTATTATCTAGTTGTTATTCTCTAGCTATTGTACATCTATGATGTAGCTACCTCTCGACTTGTGTTTGTATCTCCTATATATTGCTTGGCCTAGAGCTTCATTAAGGCATTCCTATTCTTTTACACCTATGATATGCATATGTTCTCATTGTAGCAACTGTCCATCTTGCAGTTAACGCCATCAGTCAATCTATGAAAAAAAAGTGATTTTTATTGTTCTCCTTTAAGGTTGTAGCATCTCAATCTTCAAAGTACCTTATTTGCTTTGCCATCCATCACCTCTTGCTATGTTTTTCTTCGTGGATGTTTGGATTTGAATGTCTACCCTTGAGACAGTTCTTTGTGGTTAGACTCTTCCATGGGTAATTTAAAAAGTGGGTTTGTGTTTTTATTTTCTACCACAGTAGTTGATGCTATGCTATAGTTTGCCGCATTCTTAAAACTTTTAACTGATTTGTCCAGGATCATAGGTCACTGAATTGGCAATAAATGCTAAAATAATCATTATTTTGTTTATAAATTTCTTACTGTACTTTACTATTTGACACATTTTAACACTTTTCTAGCATTTGATTATTCTCTGCTTGTGATAGTTTTTTTTTTCGTTTTCTTAAGCTAGTATGTCCACCTCAGAATAAAGTTGGCTCTTCTTTGTTAAGCTGCTTACGTAATGGTGTCTTTTAGATACTGTTAATTATGTCAAAAGCATATTCTTCTCTCTTTGTACCATACTTGCTCGTTAATTTTACACTGTAATGATCTTCTATCTCACAAACAAGAAATTCTCCTTTTCAGTGGCCAGGGATGTCACACTGTAATGAAAATTTACCCGACTTTTGGAGTAAGAACCTTCTGAATGTTGTAAAAAAATAATTTTGGCTGAATATAGGAGTGCAAGAATAAAATAGTTTCAGTTTAGAATTTTTAATATTCCTCTAATATTCCTTTTTCTATTGTGTTACTATTCCCTTTATTTCCAAATGTTTTGCAGCTAAACGCCACCTCCATAAAGAACAACCATCGAGGCATTGATTATTCTTTCATAAAAGAAATACATGTATACAAAACATCCAGACAATTTCATGGAATTATTAATATTCACTATAATTCTTTTTAATAAATCTCCGGTTGCTTTCACTTCTTTTAATATTCTGTAGTCCAGTTACTTTCACTTTGATATTGTTTTGTGGTCGCTGTTGGACGTATATCTTATGCATACCTTATTTATGTAACAGGGATTGCCCCGTAGAACTTCAGGAGGCCATTGCTAGTATCATCTTTTCTTCTCCAAGATGTTCAGATTTGCCCGAGTTAATGCAGATCCGGAATTTATTTACTGCTAAGTATGGGAAGGAATTTGTTTCAGCTGCTTCTGAGCTACGACCAGATAGTAGTGTTAACCGTACTGTAAGATCTATGTGATATCATAAAATTAAGCATAATAAGTAACCTATATCCTCTAGCACTTTGGTCTTTTTTTTTCCAACTTTTTAGTTGGCATAACCTTGCAAATACATGTTCTCTGTCCACCATTTTATTTTGCTTACATGTAATTGTGTACTGGCAGATGACTCTTCTCATTACTCTCTGTAGATAATTGAGAAACTTTCAGTGAGAGCTCCGACTGCAGTTACAAAGCTTAAGACATTGAAGGGAATTGCTAAAGAGTACAATCTAGATTGGGACTCAACTAGCACTGAAGCAGAATTTAGCAAAAAACATGAAGATTTGTTGGTATGTCTTTCAACATTATTTTATTCTTAACGGTTAGATTTTTCATATTAGCTTTGTGTATCAACTTAAGACTAACATTCATAGATCTAACTAAGGAGGAACATTTTAGCAATATTTTTTATAAGCCGCAGAGAACTTCTAAGCAGGTCTGCAGTATCAGCCAAAATCAATACCGAAACCACTGAAAATACTGAAAGCAACCAATTCAAAACCATGAACACCCCCACCCCGTGCCCGGCTTCAGAAACCAAAATCTTGTGGTTCCTCTGACTGTCTTCACTGTACTTAAATGAAGTCTTTCTGTTCATTGCATTTCTCTATTCTAGAGGTCTTAGTATATACTGTACTGCTCCTGACTCGATGTGTTGTTGGAGAGAAGAAATTGAGATAAGAATCCTTTAAGGCCTTACTAAAATGTCATTGTAAGAGCTGGAATTCTTTTTGTTGGTGTAGATGGGGAAAACACTAATCCGTTCCCCCACCCACCCCCTATCCCTCAGACCAGTGCCTCGGCTTTTGAAACCAAAATCATGTGGTTCCTCCGGCTTCCTCCACTGTACTTAAAAAAGTCTTTATGTTCATTAGGATTGGTCTTTATGTTCATTGGGTTTTATCTGTTCTATAGGTCTTAATATACACTGCTCCTCATCTGATGTGTTGTTGGAGAGAGAAGAGAGAAAAAGAAAGAAAAAGAATTTTTTGCTCGTTTGGTTGATAAGAAAGTTTGAAAAGAAAGTGGAGATGAAAATTGTGAGGGAGAGAGACGGGTGGTAAGAGGGGGACGAGAGGAAGACTATGTGGGGAGGGGGGAGAAGTAATTGGGAGGAGAGAGGGATAGGTTGAGAGAGAGAAAATGGGATCCCACCATTTTGGGGGAAAATGATGAGGACAATTTATATTAGTTATTTTCTCTCACTTTCCTTTTTTTCCCTCTCTCCAGCTAAACATGCTACACATATTTTCACTTTAATTTTCCTTTCCTTTCCCTTAAACGAAACACGGTCTTACTAAAATGTCATTGTAAGAGCTGGATTCTTTTTGTTCAGGAGATGAGGAAAACACTAACCTTCATAGGCTAGTGCTATTTTCTAGGAAAAAGTTCTTCCATTTGAGTAGCTTGTCAGATTCGAGTGGGATAGAGAAATCAGATATGAAGTATGGAGACGCCGTTGTTTCTCTCAGGAGAAATAAGAGAGAAAAGTGCATATGCAAACATATGGGGCTGAAAATAATGTCCATAGTAGATATTTTATTTATCCAAAGTTCTTTCATATTGTTGAATAAAATTCCATCCAAAAAGTGACAGACGGAGACTCTCTTGTAATATAGTAATACAAAGACAGTTAAAAATGATGAACTGTATAATTGTGAAGAATCAAAATATGGTTTTCTGGTGGAGTATATAATGCCATATGAGCTAAGAGGAATATTAATGAGAAAGATTTCGAACCAGATCTTTATAACTGAACAACTTGTTGATCAGTATATCGTAAGATCATCTTAATCTAATTAGTTTCGGATCAATAACCAATCTGATGGGTATAAACTACCAACCAACAACATCCTGGATCATTTTTCCAAAAGAGCATAACTCTCCGATCAGTTGACAGAATAGCTAATGACTATGGGCTAGTTTGGTTCCATTTTGAAATCGAAAAAGTTCCGTTTTCAAATGGCAAAAGGCAACTGGTGCCTCCGCGAGAAATCTGTGTTTGCCGTTTTGGGCCATTTTTGTATGGCAAAAACGACAAACGTTGGGAACCGAGCCGTTTTGTCAAGATGCCAATGAAAATTGCAAACAGTCCATTCCAAACGGGAAGCAGACTAGCCCTATGTGTTGTTTCAGTTGGCATCTTTTGATGTTACCTGTAATCTATTTCCTGGTGATGGTGGTTAGCTTGCTTGGTATTTACACAAATCTCCATTGGAGTCAAAATCTGTTCTGTAATTCATAGCAGAAAGAAGATTTAAAGTAGTAAGGGGTTGGTTTAGATGATGGATGAAAATATTGTTGAAGGAAATTTGTTGGAGTCCATTCTGGATTTGGTTACAACATATTTGTGGAATCCAAATCTAGTTTTAAATATTTGATTTGATTAAATTTGGATGTTCATTATTGGTTTGTGCTATTTTAGATATGATAGGATTCTTATTAGGGTTCTATTTCGGAAATGCTATTATGATCTAAAATAGGATGTTGATAGAATATTTTAGGTATAATAGAATTACTATTTTATTCCTATTTAGGAAATATTATTATGACCTAGAATATGATTTTCTCATCCTATATATATGGGGTGAGGGTGAAGGCACAAAGTTGAGATTTGGGGTGCTCATCCACAGGAGATATAAGAGAAAGTATGCACTTTGCTCTTAGGGCTTCGTCATACAAGATAGAAGGAAGGAAGAGATATGATCGAGGAGTCGTCAACTTCGGTTAGAAAAATTGCTACGGGTTGGTAAGTGATTTCATTGTAACCTCTGTCGTTTCTTCTTGAATATGGTGAGGGAGTTGTACCTATTAGGACAAATGGTGATTTTTGTCAATCTTGTAATTTCATCTGAGCTATATAGATTGGGATTTGTCCACGTGACGTAGTCACCGCCATATACTTGTCTTTATCTGTGCTTAGTGTTCGTTAGACGGGGTTGCTTGGCCTAAGTTTTTGCTGCAGCAATGTCTCGGACACGATATCGGAGCGCTTGTAGGACATGTTCGATTCCCAACAAAATTAATACTTGTTTTCGATATATTTAATTATTAGTATATTAGTTCAGAACTTCAAAGGCAATTTGCTGCCAGATATGTAAACTAGGGCTGGGAATCAAAGCAACAAAGACCTATCATCTCTCTTTAGTAATACAAGTGAAGGATATGGAACCTTGCCAACAAGCTATATGTAGAGAATAATTGTTATGTATTTTATTGATTGGCTACTCCACTACTTATAGGGAGTCTAGCTCCTCTTCATATTACATTTTCCAATGTGGGACTAAATCCCTTATTAGTTCTCAACACTCCCCCTCAAGATGGACGATAGATATTGTCACGTCCCGATCCCGCAGAGTCCTTTCGTCCTCGCTTCGGACCTTTTGGGATCGTTCGTCCTCGCTAAGGCGTGATGCCGTGCAAGCCTAAGTTGCGCTTGCAAAAGGCCAAGACCTGAAGCAAGACAAGATAGACAAGGTTGACAATACGCAGCGAACGTATCATAGATAATTGAAGCAGCATCGGACATATTTTAAAATACATGTATTGAACACAATGGTAACAAGAAACAAATCTCTTTATTGATTTCATTTGAACAGGTTACAAGCTCTCGATTCTCTCTGATACAATATTACATTCTCTCAGAACTTTACAGATTACAATGATCCCGTTTTCATACATTACATCCCTTTATATACAAAACCAAACTCTTGCAACAGATGTCATCTCTTGGTATTTCTTCTGATTTCTGGCTCCTGGGGATGAGGCTCGGGCTATCGCTTCGGACTATCATTTTCGATGCATAGTGCACCTGCATGCAGACTGATGGTGGGTCAGTATATCAGCATACTGGTGAATTGTGGACAAAGAGCTACATTTGTCTGAAACGATCACTGTTCAATTAGTGAGAAAACGTTTCTTGTGATGTGATCTTGCTAGTTTTACCTAGATTCATTCCATGCATATAGAGTCAGTTTACATTCTTTTGAAAACATCTTTGAAAAGCCATATTTCATTTCATTTCATCTCAAGCATACGAGGGACTAATCAATTCAAACACGATGAGTATTCATTTGTGCAGTGCGCAGTGTGTTTCATGAGCATAACATTTCTTTTGTTCGAGCAACTGTTAGGGTCAATGACAAGCATGATACATTATCTTTTCTTTAGTGGAACATAGCATTTCATGGCATAGATAAAATCTCTGCAAGCAATTCATGTCAAGACTTAAGCAGTACATATGTATCACTTTTAAGTGATTCTTACCATAGCCGACCGTACATTCCTGCACAAGACAAGGATTAGCATAAACATGATAAAACCAACATTTTTCTATAAGATCCAAACTCTTTAGGCACATTTGATCTTTTAGCAATTATTCATTTAAGTCCGTCAGATAACAGAGTCGAGTTTCCAGATAATAGAGCCGAAGTCTCCAGATAACAGATAACAGAGCCGAAGCCCCCAGATAATAGATAACAGAGCCGAAGCCCCCAGATAACAGATAACAGAGCCGAAGCCCCCAGATAACATACCGGCACCCATTTTCACATGGGGTCCTCTGCGTTAGACATACCGACACCCATTTTCACATGGATGCCCTCTGCGTTAGACATACCGACACCCATTTTCACATGGATGTCCTCTGCGTTAGACATACCGACACCCATTTTCACATGGATGTCCTCTGTATTAGACATACAAAGGCAGGCATCATAGCGTTTCTTATTAGCATGCAAATTATTCTTTTTTTAGCATACAGATTCTCTCTTTCCTTTTTCTTAGCATGGCAACATGATAAATCTCTTACAAGCATACATATTGGTTACCGTCTTGTTATTAGCATGACAAGGTTCTCTTTATCAAGGCAACATTCATTTCTTAGCAAGGCAACATGTGAATTCTCTTAAAGCATACTCAATGATTTACCATCTTGTTATTAACAAAAGCATTCAATCAAAAACTCAAATTCTTAAGGCGTAAGCGAATCAGCAAATGAGACTTCATCCACTCACCCAGATCAATCGTCTTCTGTTGCAAAGCCAGCAATCCGATCTTTCTGTCTATCTAGTGCCTTCGCGGAGCGGGGCACTACATAATTACCCACCGAAAAGAAGTTTCGTCCTCGAAACTTAAGGAGAAACTTACGATATCCTTAGCAGCGATAGTCCTCATCCTTCGTCATCATCAATCCATGAAATCACAATTCAGATCATATCAAAACTCTTGTTCAATCAAGCATTTCAATCTCAATCAATCAAATCGATAAAACAATTGCCGGCATCATAAAAATATTTACGGACTTATTGTATGGAACGTTCATCTCATTATTGATATCGAGTAGGCAAAGGAAATTTCGATCAGGAGAACATCTTTGAATTCAATCAAATCAATTGGCCAGAGGATCGTGTTGCTCTGATACCATTCTGTCACGCCCCGATCCCACAGAGTCCTTTCGTCCTCGCTAAGACGTGATGCCGTGCAAGCCTAAGTTGCGCTTGCACAAGGCCAAGACCTGAAGTAAGACAAGGTTGACAATACGCAGCGAACGTATCGTAGATAATTGAAGCAGCAGCGGATATATTTCAAAATACATGTATTGAATACAATGGTAACAAGAAACAAATCTCTTTATTGATTTCATTTGAACAGGTTACAAGCTCTCGATTCTCTCTGATACAATATTACATTCTTTCAGAACTTTACAGATTACAATGATCCCGTTCCCATACATTACATCCCTTTATATACAAAATCAAACTCTTGCAACAGATGTCATCTCTTCTGATTTCTGGCTCCTGAGGATGAGGCTCGGGCTATCGCTTCGGACTATCATTTTCGATGCATAGTGCACCTGCATGCAGACTGATGGTGGGTCAGTATATCAGCATACTGGTGAATTGTGGACAAAGCGCTACATTTGTCTGAAACGATCACCGTTCAATTAGTGAGAAAACGTTTCTTGTGATGTGATCTTGCTAGTTTTACCTAGATTCATTCCATGCATATAGAGTCAGTTTACATTCTTTTGAAAACATATTTGAAAAGCCATATTTTATTTCATTTCATCTCAAGCATATGAGGGACTAATCAATTCAAACACGATGAGTATTCATTTGTGCAGTGCGCAGCGTGTTTCATGAGCATAACATTTCTTTTGTTCGAGCAACTGTTAGGGTCAATGACAAGCATGATACATTATCTTTTCTTTAGTGGAACATAGCATTTCATGGCATAGATAAAATCTCTGCAAGCAATTCATGTCAAGACTTAAGCAGTACATATGTATCACTTTTAAGTGATTCTTACCATAGCCGACCGTCCATCCCTGCACAAGACAAGGATTAGCATAAACATGATAAAACCAACATTTTTCTATATGATCCAAACTCTTTAGGCACATTTGATCTTTTAGCAATTATTCATTTAAGTCCGTCAGATAACAGAGTCGAGTTTCCAGATAATAGAGCCGAAGCCCCCAGATGACAGATAACAGAGCCGAAGCCCCCAGATAACAGATAACAGAGCCGAAGCCCCCAGATAACAGATAATAGAGCCGAAGCCCCTAGATAACAGATAACAGAGTTGAAGCCCCCAGATAACAGATAACAGAGCCGAAGCCCCCAGATAACATACCGGTACCCATTTTCACATGGGGCCCTCTGCGTTAGACATACCGACACCCATTTTTACATGGATGCCCTCTGCGTTAGACATACCGACACCCATTTTCACATGGATGCCCTCTGCGTTAGACATACAAAGGCAGGCATCATAGCGTTTCTTATTAGCATGCAAATTATTCTTTCTTTAGCATACAGGTTCTCTCTTTTCTTTTTCTTAGCATGGCAACATGATAAATCTCTTACAAGCATACATACCGGTTACCGTCTTGTTATTAGCATGACACGGTTCTCTTTATCAAGGCAACATTCATTTCTTAGCAAGGCAACATGTGAATTCTCTTAAAGCATACTCAATGATTTACCATCTTGTTATTAACAAAAGCATTCAATCAAAAACTCAAATTCTTAAGGCGTAAGCGAATCAGCAAATGAGACTTCATTCACTCATCCAGATCAATCGTCTTCTGTTGCAAAGCCAGCAATCCGATCTTTCTGTCTATCTAGTGCCTTCGCGGAGCGGGGCACTACAGATATTAATCATTCCCATCTTGTTACATAGCTTCGACAGACTTAATGAACTATAAGATCCTTAGTCAGACAGTCTGCCACTTGTTCTTCTGAGCGAACATGATCAATCTTCAGTATCCCTTGTTCCAGCTTTTCTTTGATGAAGAATCGGTCGATCTCGATGTGCTTCGTTCTGTCGTGCTGAACTGGATTGTTAGCTATATTTATTGCAGCTTGACTATCGCTCAGAAGACGTAACGGTGCTCCCTTGTCCAGCTTCAAATCTGTCAGCAACGCTTTCACCCACAGCAACTCCAACACTCCTAAAGCCATTGCTCTGTATTCTGTTTCAGCTGTAGACCGTGCTACCACAGACTGTTTCTTGCTTCTCCATGAGACCAAGTTTCCTCCTACAAAGACACAATATCCTGTGGTAGATCTTCTATCGTCTATGCAGCTTGCCCAGTCTGCATCGCAGTATCCCTCAACTTCTATACATCCATTTTTCTTGAACCATAGCCCTTTCTCCGGTGTCCCTTTCAGATATCTCAATATCTGAAACACTGCATCCATATGACCTATTCTTAGATCATGCATGTAGCGACTTACTACACTCACCGCAAATGAGATATCAGGGCGAGTGTGTCCCAGATAAATCAATCTCCCTACAAGTCGTTGATATCTTTCACGATCAACTAGCTCTCCTGCTCCTGCTCCCAACTTGCACTTCTGGTCAATTGGAGTGACTGCTGCTTTGCATCTCAGCATCCATGTCTCCTTCAGCAGATCTAGTATATATTTTCTCGGTGAGAGAACAATTCCTTGTTCGCCTTTACACACCTCGATTCCTAGAAAGTACCTCATCGCTCCTAAATCCTTCACCTCAAACTCCTTCGCGAGTTTTGACTTCAGCTTAGCGATCTCGACTTCATCATTACCTATGATTACTATATCATCCACGTATACAGCAAGTATAGTGATATGGCCTCTTGCATGCTGAAGAAAGACCGTATGATCTGCATTTGCTTGATGGTATTCCATGCCTGTAACAGCCTTTCTGAATCTGTCAAACCAGGCTCGAGGAGATTGCTTGAGTCCATATAGCGACTTCTTTAGTTTGCACACTTTTCCATGCGATGTTCCTCCGTCTGATTCTGTAGCGTAGCACCCTGGCGGGAGTTCCATATACACTTCTTCTTGTAGGTCCCCATGGAGAAAGGCATTCTTCACATCTAATTGGTATAGCTTCCACCCATAGTTTGCTGCAATGGAGACCAGAGTTCTTACGGTGCTCATTTTCGCTACTGGAGCAAACGTCTCATCATAGTCGATGCCATATGATTGTGTGTATCCCTTTGTAACCAACCTCGTCTTGTATCGTTCAACCTTTCCTTCTAACGTCTCCTTTACTGTGTACACCCATTTGCATCCCACAGTTTTCTTCCCTTTGGGTAATGGAACCAGCTCCCACGTCTTATTTTTCTCCAGTGCCCCAAGTTCTTCCATCGTTACAGCTTTCCACCTTGGATCTTTCTTTGCTTCCTGCCAACTTTTGGGCAACGAAGTAAAGTCTAATGATGCAATGAAGGCTCGATAATTCGAAGAAATGTTAGAATAAGACAGGTAGTTGGCAATATCATGTTCATAATCATCAAAACGACTAGGAGCCTTACCCGCATTGATGCGAGAAGATCTCCTTAAGGAAGAAATAGGTGGTGGAGAGATCATACCATCAGAGTCAGAGAGATCCGCATCAGAATCAGATTGATTTTGTGCGGGGGCAGCATCTTCAAGAGTTGGAGCAGGAGTAGACGAGGGACTTGGTACAGTAGGCACAGGGCACAGTACTGGACTTCTGATGTCTCCTTCTGTACACTTGGAGCTCCTTTTCCATTGTCTGCTGCTCCCCCTGTTCCTTTTCTATTGTCTGCTGCTCCCCCTATTTAACATATGTATCTTCTTCATCTTCTGTATCGGAGTCACTGCTTTCTCCCCCTTTCGTCCAGTTTTCTACGACCGGGCATGGGACCGATCCGACTACCACATATGGGCTTATTTTCTTCCCCTCACATCTAACACCCTCTGTGTTAGGTGTATCACCAAACGCCGAACCGTCATCCGAACCATAATATGGTTCCAGTTCTCTGAATGTAACGTCCATACTTACAAACATCTTTCGCTCAACTGGGCTCCAACATGCGTATCCCTTCTGAGTTGCCGTGTACCCGACAAAGACATTTAACCGCTCTAGGATCCAGTTTGCCAACTCCTGGCCTATTATCTTGGACAAAACATACACACCCAAATACTTTCGGTGGAACAGTGTACGTGGTTGCACCAGTAAGCCAACGGTGTCTTCCAGTCCAATACCTGAGATGACATTCTGTTGATGAGATAAGATGCCGTTAACACCGTCTGCCCCCATAAGTGTTTCGGGACATTCATAGCCAGCATCATCGTCCGTACGACCTCCAGCAGGTGTCTGTTTTTTCGTTCGGCCACACCATTTTGTGCCGGTGTATAGGCACAGAAAGTTTGGTGTAGTATTCCATGAGTGGATAAATACTCAACAACCTTCTTATTTGTATACTCCGTCCCATTGTCAGACCGTAAGCACTTAATTTTAGTGCCATATTGAGTTTCTACCCGGCGATGAAAGTCTCAAAACGCCTCAAAGACGTCACTTTTATTCTTCATAAGGTAGACCCATGTCACGCGAGTATAACAATCAATAAAAGTGACGAACCATCGAAAACCATTAATACCGGTTGTAGGACAAGGGTCCCATACGTCCGAATGTATCATATCAAATGCAGCCGAACTTCTACTTCATGAACTCACATACGTGCTTATGGTATGTTTACCCAACTCACAAGCATGACAAAATAACTTCTCTTTATTAGCCCTTTGGTATAAGGACGGATACATTCGACTAACAATTTTAAAAGAAGAATGACCGACACGCTGGTGGTGGAGTAGCAATTCATCTTCTACACTGCGCCGTGAATCTTCCAGTGGTGTGTCTGCTACCAGAGATGCCAATGCTTTGTCCAGTCAAGTCCTGTCCAAGTATCACAACCCCTTATGCCATGTGCCAGTTCCAAGTCGTCGTCCTGTCCCCTTCTCCTGAAAAGTCACCGTAGGAATGTCAAAGGAAACAGTACAGTTAAGATCAAGAATAATGGCACTAATAGAAAGAAGATTGACAGGAAAAGACGGAGCATGTAAGACATTGGTGAGAGTGAGAGAAGGGGTGCATGCGACAGTGCCTTTACCCATGACAGGGCTGGAGTTACCATCAGCAGTCTGAATGCTCTCCGGCGTCGGTAGGTGAGTATAGTCCTAGAACTCACCGTGGGACCCCGTGACATGGCGAGATGCCCCAGAGTCCATAATCCAACCTGGTTGGTGGACAGCTGCCGCAAGAGCACGCGCAGGTATACCTGTGCTGGTTTGGGCAAAGCAAGTGATGTGGTCCCCGAAGGTAGATGACGCCCCATGACTGCCGTCCGAACCCAGCTTCGTGCTGCGTAACTTCGCGATGAACTCCTTCTCAAGAGTAGTTAACTCAGCCAGGTGATTTTCTCCCCCTTCCTCCACCAGATTAGCTTTGTGTCCTCCAGAATAATTTCTCCTTCTACCAGCATAACCGCCTCGACCACCTCGACGTCCTCCGCGGCCCCGTCCACGATCACTCGACTGACTGTGCAGGGGTTTTGGACAAAATCTGATGTAATGTCCTGAGTCACCACAGTTGTGGCAAACACCGGCCACAGAGGGAGGCTGATTGAAGGCGGCAAGGGCAGACTTGTCAACAGCGGCTTGCTCCCCCTGGAAAGAGCCCTTGTTGGGCATCAACTTCAAGCGAGCCTCTTCTTGTGCCATGGCAGCTATGGCTTCTTCTAAGGTTGGAAGCATGGGCTGTGCTAGGAGTACATTTCTTCTATACTCAAACACAGGGTTAAGACCCTTCAAGAACTTCATCATCCGTTGTCGCAAAATATAATCCAAGAACTTTTGGAAATGTTTCGCAAATGCTGGTTCGACTTGGGCATCTTCCATACCAAGAGGATCATAGTAATCCAGATCAAACCAGTACTTCTTCAACAGTGCTGCATACTCAGAGATGGTGCGATCGTCCTGGGCCACCCTATCAAGTTCATCCTGCAGTTGGAAGACCCGCATAGGATTGCCTGAGCCTGAGTACATATCCTTCAAAGTCCGCCATATATCAGCAGCAGCCTCTATTGCCTCTACATTGTCTGACACCTGGTCGGTCAAGGAGGCTGTCAACCATCCAGCCACAACATTGTTGACAATTTTCCAAATAGCAAACTCCTTTGAGGAGGGATCATCCGGCGCCTTGGTTTGGCCATCGACGTAGCCAACCAAGCCACGTCCCTTCAGCGTCCGCATGACCTGCCGTGACCATTTCAAGTAGTTGGACATTCCTTCTAACTTCGTCTCCAGCTTGTCCAGCTTCCCCATTTTGTAGGGTGACGGATCTACATCAGTATGGATCACACGTGGGGTCGCCTCGGTTAATCTCTTTGATAAAATATCATCAACCAAGGCCTTCATCTCTTCTGCTGTCAGTTTACCACTGATCGAATCCATGGCGTCTTCAACTGTGATTCGTCGTCGTCGTCGTCTTCGTCGGCTTCGTCGTCGTCGTCTTTATGTAAAGTCTTCAACAGAGACCTTACGAATGCGCTGTTAACGTGGCTAACACCGACGCGCGCATATAGACCCTAATTTGCAGATCGAGAATGGAAAACAAATAAAGCATTTGTAATTCCGGAGGGCGTAATCTAGGAACAGAATGTGCAAATAAAGTATTTGACAGCCATCCGTCTTCGAATAACCGCCCACAGAATCTCGCTCTCAAATTAGGGTTTTCTCTTCTTTTTTTTTGAGAAAAGGGGGGGGGGGGGGGGGGGGGGGGGTGGTTTCGGCAGCAGTGGGTCGGAAGATGGAGGGGGGGTGGGGGGGGGGGGGGTCGGCAGGTGGGGGGGAGGCGTGGGGGGGGGGGTGGCGGCTGGGGGTTAGGGTCGGCAGGGGGGCTGGGGGTTAGGGTCAGCAGGGGGGGTGTCGGCAACAGGGGGCGGGGGGGGGGGGGGGGGGGGGGGGGGGGTGGGGAAGGGGTGGAAATTTTTTTTTGTGGTTATGGCTCTGATACCATGTAGAGAATAATTGTTATGTATTTTATTGATTGGCTACTCCACTACTTATAGGGAGTCTAGCTCCTCTTCATATTACATTTTTCAATGTGGGACTAAATCCATTATTAGTTCTCAACACTATATTCTCATAAGTGGAAGTGGAACATCCTATATTCTCCTCTCTTTAATAATACAAGTGAAAGTGGAACATCCTATATTCTCACAAGTCACAAGTCTTGGAAATGCTAACCTTGCCAACATGCTATAAGTTGGATCACTGATATGCTTCATGTAATTATAAGAAAATTGTCCAATGTATTAGAGGCTGGTTTATATTTCTTCCATCCTGATAATTGCTGTTCTAGGAATATTTTTGCACACGGACAGTAACTGCTGTTATTTGTTTTCCTGATGCAGGATGGATCCATCCCCATAACTACTCAAGATCCTGTAACGAAGGACTTATCAGATAGCTCATTGTCGAAAACCTCTCCAGTAATTTCTGCACCTCAGCCCCAGGCCCCTGTTCCTGTGGTAAGTAATAATAGCAGGACTCTCGGAAGTGAAGACCCTCCAATGAACACAAATAGTTCAGAACCAGTAGGTGACCAGAAGGGCAGAGATGCCAAAGCGGAGAGACCACCAGTTAACCAGAACTCATCCGACATTTTAGAGAGAGCACGTGCAGCCATTGCAGCAGCTGAGCGGGCTTCTGCTGCTGCCCGTGCAGCCGCTGAGCTTGTAAATGCCAGAACAGCATGTCAGGCCGGTAATGGCAAACGGTTGTAACTGAATGGAGTTCCCTACCACCACATTTGGACAGATGCGACTCGTTATTGGAAAGCTAATGTTGGTATTATCCTGTTGTCGTGTGTGTAATATGTACTCAAAGAGCACTGTTGGTGAAATTATCATGTGTACATGATTTGTTTCCCATGATAATGTGAATAAATGCGATCCTCGTTTAATTTGCTACTGCAAAATGAATATTTGTGTCGATAACCGCAAAAAGTGTGGCAATGAAAGAAATAAGAGTTGCCTTGTTTTGGTCTCTTTCAGTGTACTGACTTTTTCTAATCTCTGGTATTGACTTCCCTTGAAAGCGATTGATGCCATGGGTGTTTTGAATTTGCTCAGACAGCGATTTAGTCAAATATCATGTGCTTAAATTTTTTTGTTTTGTTTGTTTGTTTTTTTTTTTTTTTTTTTGTGTGCAGAGTTGTTGCTTAGGATCATTTTGAATAGCATGCCATGTGATTGACTAATCTGTTTTTGTTTATTCGTCAGTTGAATAATTCAAGACAGGTATGATGTGCTTGATCAAATAATTGTGTAATCATTGACTTATTGGAACGCAATTGATTTGATTCAGCTCTTGTTTAATTATCCAGTGACTATTTCAAGACACAAATATTGATTGCTTGATAGAATTTATTGCTTAAATCGTTGGATATAGTCAAATGCAGACGGTTGCCAATGTTTTCTTTTGGTTTTGTGGACTTGGGGAAAGTTAGAATTGCGAAATAAGCAATGCTCTGTGGTATAAAATAAGATCTTACACTTTTGAAATTGTACTATACATGATTGCCTACGCAAACAACTTCCTTGACCAGAAAATAAGATGGATTGTCATGGTAGATGTAGATGCAGAAAAATAACGTGGGCTGCATCGACAATTCCAATACATACCAAGTCCAATGTTGTTGCGACCATTTTTCATCATATGCATCATATCTTGTCTGTCAAATGACTTGACTTTTTTTTTTTTTTTGACAACTTATATTTTTAGAGGACAAATTATATTTTGATGGATCAGATTACATTTTTGAAAGTGTTAATATCTAAAATTTAAATTTTTATAAAAAAAAAAAGGGGAGCCTGGTCTTGATTAAGCTCCGCATATGTCTCTCCTAGTAGTGTTAATTAATGTAACATAGTCGGATGCAAGACATCTTCCAAATGTTATAGCCAAAATGTTAGCAAAACTACTAAACTAGATGTTTGATCTTATACATGTCTCCCTCTTCGCTTAGTTGCCATCGAATATGTCTCAAGTTGGATATGGTAGATTAGTTGTATCCCTAGCAGAACAAATATTATATTTTATTTGTAACACCACTTACGACAACAAATGTTAGAAAATATAAATTTACAATTGTATGGTTAACTAAAATTTTTGATTATTTATAAGGGCACATCAAAAGTTGATCAGGGCTAGCCCAGGTTTGAGGGAAAATTACTCAGGACAGCCCAATTTTTTTTTTTACTCATGGAGCTGTCCCCCCCCCCCCCCCCCCCCCCCCCCCCCCCCCCCCCCCCCCCCCCCCCCCCCCCCCCCCCCCCCCCCCCCCCCCCCCCCCCCCCCCCCCCCCCCCCCCCCCCCCCCCCCCCCCCCCCCCCCCCCCCCCCCCCCCCCCCCCCCCCCCCCCCCCCCCCCCCCCCCCCCCCCCCCCCCCCCCCCCCCCCCCCCCCCCCCCCCCCCCCCCCCCCCCCCCCCCCCCCCCCCCCCCACCCCCCCCCCCCAATTTTGAGTTTTATTTCCACATTTCACTCTCTTTCTTCCAAAACCTTAGTTTTCTTCTCCTCCTCCTCTTCTACTTTTTCTTGACCATTTTCCTCCTCCCCAAGCTACATCTTCTTCTTCATCTTAACCCCTTTCCCAAGCTCTCATTTCCAATTTCGATGGCACCCAAAAGCTCACTTCCCAAAACCCTAATTTCCCTCTCATATTCTTCTTCTAATTTTTATTCCCAAAACCCAAGTATATATTATCATGATGGAAAACATACAATGTAATGTTTATTTTAATTATTTATCACCAATTTCATGATCGAAGTAAACCCGAACAACATTCAGTCAAGTCGACTTTAGGACTGCCATAGTTTCTGGCAGTCCTAAATACTGATATGACTGTTGTAACGTCCGTAGTTCATATTACGTATTTTGGTATACGTGTACGGAATCTTGACCCGTAATTAGACTTGTCTTGCTTAGCTTAATCCTGGTTTAATCTTGCCTTGGTTTATTTTGGGTTCATCCTGGATCGACTTGTCTTGACTGGCTAGTCTTGGGTTTTGCATTGGCATGGGTTAGTTAGCATTTCCTGGTTCATGTGGTTTATCCTGGCCATGGCCTGCATTGGGTTCGGCTTGGTTGGGCTCGGTTTGGGTTTATATGTAAACCCCTACCTACCACCATCCCTGATTTATTAATCCAACCACCATTCTCTCTCTTCATTCATTACTCATTTACTCCTCTTCTCTTCTTCTTCCTCATCTCCTTCTCCACCCACACCACAGTAGGCAAGTGCAACTTGCTATCACAAGAGAATACCATGCTTTTATGGATCATTTAGCTTCCTTTCCTGATTTTAAACTACTTTAGAACTTGGCTTTTCTCATTTTGATGCATGGATTTTTGTAGATCTAGGTTTTAGCATTCTTTCATTTTCCTGATTTTGATCTACTAAACTGGCTTGTTTTTTTTGAAAACTAAGAGTTCTATGTAGAAGGCATTCTGATGTTACGCAATTTTGGTTTTGGAATGGTTGGATTTCATCGAGTCTTGACCGAGATGGGGCTTTCTTGAGCACTTGAGCTTTTATGCCTGCTTGTCTTAGCCTTGGGGAGAAGATGAAGTTTTACGCCCACGTTTAACGTGCCAGCGTAGCATTTCCTCCTATGCGCACATGTTCTTGCGTGCTAGCGTAGTATTTAGTTTTTACGCACACGTTTTGACGTGCCTGCGTAGTGTCCCCTTTACGCACACGCATTGCGTGCCAGCGTAATCCTTCTACGTCGAGTTCATTTGAACTCTACGCAGGGGCCTTCCTGCTCGCGTAGACTCGCGCTCGCGTATTCTCCTACCGCGTAGAGTCTCGCTAGCGTAGAATGCCCCGTGCGTAGAGCCTCGCTCGCGTAGACTCTCCCTCGCTCGCGTAGAGCCTTGCGTGCGTAGAGTTTCACTTGGGTGCTCGTGCGCGTAAAGTTTCGCTTGCATAGGGTGCTTGCTATGCGTAGAGCCTTGTCCGCTTAGAGTTCCCTCTCGCGTAGGGCTCCCGCTTGTCACGACCCGCACCCGCTTTTCGGACGCGAGCTCGTGAGCAAGCTGTCACGCCCCGACTCGCCGAATCGGTCGCCATCGCCTTGACTCGATATAAATCGATCCCCACGGGTCAGGACGTGATGTCGTGCAAGTCTTTAATGGACTTGCACAAGGCAAGGATGTGCAATTGGAAATTCCTTTTTACTTGACGCGTTGAAATTAAACAGTGCAGAGAGTTGAAGACATAGCATAGGAAGAAATTTAGCTTTTCATTCATAAGCTTGCAAAGTATGTGCAAGGTCATTTTTACATTACATATGCCGTTGCGGCTACATCTTTAAAACACCAAAGAAAAACTCTCGACAAGCTTGCCCTGAAATAATTCTTGTCGTTTCATACATTCACGCCCCTTTATACATTTGAACAAAGCCTTCGATCTGAGTTGGGCTTCAAAATACTTCAAAATAGGAGAGCTTCCTGCCGCCTCCCGTTCTTCATCTTCAGGTCTAGTCTTGAGCTCCCGCAGCGCGCTCGTTACCTGGAGAGTTGGGAGTTAGCACACTTGCTAGTGGATGGGACGAACCCACTCGTCTAAACCGATACTGCTTATTAAGGATTCTAGCATACGAAGTGATCTTTCTATTTAGAACTATATGAATTGCAGTTCATATCGAAGGTACATTTTAAACGATAACACATAAACAATTTAAAGATATTCTTACCACGGTTGTGCTCCTTTCCTGCACAAAATATACATGATACTTACCACCTGCACAAGACTATATGTGAGCAATGCAGTCTATCCTATATGCAGTCATTGGTGATATCGACACCATGAAGGACGATTACGAAGCCTTGCGATGCGCCCTCCAGTCCAGGTAGCGAGCCTAACTGGAGGTCTCGCAATGCCTCGCGCCGAAGCACGATTTCCATTCCTCCTAGGCCGATTCGGTCCCAGGGCCCCGGGTACCGTCTCGAGGAAAGCTCACCTTGTGCACAAGTCGTCCTTGACCATGCGAATGTATGAACAGTTTAATATGTATGAAGTAAATTGCATAGCGTAGCCATTATCAAATCACATAATCATTCCTACTCATGCAAGGGTCCTTTCCTCCGAAACCGTACGTTCTGATTTAGCATCCCGTAGGCACCAAATTCTCCGAGGCATGATGTACCACCACCAAGGTTTTCATTGTTGTGTTTTACATGGCATGAAATATATTCTATCTCTTTCTTAGAACTTTATCTTTTCCCTACTTAGTGTGAACTTATAAATTCGGAGTTAACTTCTCTAGGTTGATATATTATCCCGAGCTCTTGATCTTAGTGGCAAGCATACATCCCGTTAGCATCATCGATTTGAACGTTGAACTTTAAGAATTTAGTTGGCGGGAAGGAGTAGAAAATAAGGGGCCGAAGAACCACCCACCTAAGGAGATTGCGCCGAGAGTAGGAGAACGCTTCACGACGGTCAAGCGTCAGTTACACGAACTCCTATAATGGCACGAGCATTGATTTAGAACCCTTCCTTCAATCCTTCCTTCGAAATTCCCAAAGACGCATTCAGAAATCGACGCGAAAGCACACTATCAAATCCACGTAACAATTCGTTCAGAAAGCCAAGAAAACCAATAAAACCAACGGCAGACGGGTTGCGTCGCTCTCTTTAGAGTTCCTTCGCCAAGACGCCGCCTACCGCATCTATGACTTATTCCAACAGTAGTCGATCCATTAGTTGGAACGGTACTCATAGTACTCGTCCAAATCGATTTTATTGATGCCATAGTTTTTGTATACCAAACTCGTCGCCGAGTCAAACTAGCCATCTATGTTCCCGACCATGTCCAACTTGGCACGAGCCTATTACATAGTGCTTCGCCCCAACGGGAGCGGGGCACTACATAATATACCACTAAGAAAAAGTTTCGTCCCGAAACTTAAGAACAAGGGTCTGACATTCGTCGACGAAAAGTGAAGGGTACTTCTCCTTCATCTCCGCCTCTAGTTCCCACATCGACTCCTCGACGGAATGGTTGCGCCAGAGTACGCGAACTAAGGACATCGATCGGCTCCGCAGGATCTTTTCTTTACGGTCCAAAATTTGCACGGGCTCCTCCAAGTATGATAGATCGGCGCGTAGCTCCAACTGATCGAAACTAACCACATGACTTGGGTCATACACGTACTTCCGAAGTTGGGAGACATGGAAGACGTCGTGCACTTCGGCCAGGACAGGAGGTAGCGCGATCCGGTAAGCAACGGTCGCCACTCTTTCGAGGATCTCGAAGGGCCCTACGAATCTCGGACTCAGCTTGTCTTTTACCTCGAATCGCATGATGCCCAGCATCGACGTCACTTTCAGAAACACATGGTCCCCAACCAAGAACTCTAACGGTCGTCGACGAGTATCTGCATAACTCTTTTGTCGACTCTGGGCAATACGGAGCCTATCTCGAATTATGCGGACCTTCTCGACGGCTTGTTCGACTAGTTCTGGCCCGAGCACCTGTCGCTCCCCGACTTCGTTCCAGCAAATCGGAGATCGGCACTTCCTCTCGTAAAGCGCCTCGTAGGGAGCCATTTGGATGCTCGATTGATAACTGTTGTTGTATGCGAACTCCGCGAGCGGCAAGTGCGTGTCCCAACTAGTCTTCAAATCTATCGCGCACAGACGTAGCATATCCTCCAGGATCTGATTCACTCTTTCTGTCTGGCCATCCGTTTGCGGGTGGTACGCGGAGCTAAGGTTCAACTTAGTGCCCAACGCCGCCTGTAGACTCGTCCAGAAACGTGATAAGAATCGCCCGTCTTTGTCCGAAATAATTATGGCAGGTACCCTGTGCAGTCTGACGATCTCATCGAGATAAATCTGAGCTAACCGATCGACACTCCATGATGCTTTAATAGCGATAAAATGAGCAAATTTGGTCAAACGATCGACAATGACCCAAATCGCATCATTCCCCTGCGACGTCTTCAGAAGGCCCATGATGAAATCCATAGAGATGTCGTTCCACTTCCATACTGGAATGTCGAGGTTCTGTAGCTCCCCGCCTGGTCTTTGATGCTCGGCCTTCACCCGTTGACAAGCCATGCACTGTGACACAAACGTTGCTACGTCTTTCTTCATGCCGTGTCACGCCCCGCTCCCGTAGGAGCGATCGTCCTCGCTAAGGCATGATGCCACACGAGCCTAGATTGCGCTCGTGCAAGGCAGTTCCATAACGGCTGATTACATCGGCGGCGACGGGATCGTCGCACAGAAGTCCCAAGCAGAAGCATTGAATACATTGCAGCAGAATTTAAAGAAGAATACATGAACACAAGTCATTCAAAAGAAGCTCTTTTATTGATATTGAACACAAGATTATATTTGTGGGCGTAAGGCCAAATTACAAGTCTCTCGTGCTCACTTTTCTCTCGTTTACAAAGTCACTCTCTGCTCTCTCTCTCTTGATTACAATGCTTGAGTCAGCGGAAGCTTCGAAAGGCGATGTCCATATATTATGCCATGTATAAGTCTTCAGATCACGCGGCCGCACGCTTCGACTCTCCAAGGAACTTCGTGCCTCGACGCATCCAAGCGAGCTCCGCGCCACGAGCTTTTACCTGTGCCTGCACATAAAACACTGTGTGGGTGTCAGTACCACTGTACTGGTGGAGTGAGCTTCTCGTCTACCTATACATAACCGACACATTTTATTTACTTTGTGCAGCTTAAACCCTTTCAATTGTCTTTCTATTCTTGCCTTAGGATGCATTTTAAACAAGACGTCTCGGTCTATACTTAACGATGCAACGACAGGGTCGTACAACGACGGGGTCGTGCTATAATGCCAACGTGTGTTTCGATCGAGGCAGTGCCTCATCGCTTAGGTACTTGACCAAACTACAACTCGGGACGACAGGGTCGTGCCACATTCTATTTGCAACTTAGACATATTCGAGACAATGCTATGCCGAGGAGCAACTTATGCGAACTCGGCCGTGCCAAGACCTTTACTTAAACTTCAGCGCCACTAGACCAATTCTCGTACCAACGATTCAAGTGCCAAGGACGGCAAAGGGACGACTCGTGCAGGCCGTGCCGCTAGACTTTGCTTAGACTTGTTCGTGCCATGAAGTTGAGGCCGTGCCTCTCAACTTATCAAGACTTAGCCATGGACCGCCTTACGGCATTTCCTGTTCGACTTATGAACCAACTTAGACAAGCCTTGCCAAACCTAGTATCGATTTCCTGGACATCCCGACGCCAAGTATCGTGCTAAGCACGGTGCCTATGCTGCAGCCCAATCTTAGGCCCAGATATTGTGTTACCGACAGAACATTCATTCCAAGTTCTAGACTCAATCCAAAGGCATACACGCGGTGTGCCGCTATTGCCGACACATCTATATGAGTGGTCACTAGCAATGTCAAGCTATCTTGGACTGGCTTGTAGGATATCCACCTGTACCAACACGGGTAGCTAGCCCGGTGGGGTGGAACTATCCCATGCGGTCATCCAGCATCCTACTTTGAGCCACACTCTCTTCTCCCGGGCCGAATGATCCCAGCGCCCCGGTGATCATTCGAGAAGACTACACCTTGTCTACAAGTTGCCCAATGACCATGCATACTCGATCTATCCAGTCTATCCAGTCCTTTCTTAACATGACCATGCATTCCTTCTTTCTATGAAGACTTAGCGAGACTCCCAAGCCGCGGGACCGATCTCGTGTGCGGGACATTTCAAGACTTAGCGAGACTCCTAAGTATGAGGGATCGATCTCGGCGACAACAAGTCGCATGGACTTCCTTTGTTCGTGGCAAGCTTTTCACTAAACCGACCGTAATCTCGTGCCTTAGACAGACCTGGTTCTATAGGCGACGCTAACGCTCAAGTCATATACTTATATGACGAGCCTTGTTCTCAAAAGACTACGTATCTTGACAACCGTAGTTAGAGCGGGACAGTGCTAGAAATGGCTTCGATAGCCCAGCACAACTCTTGTCTAACTTATTCGGGCAATGACTCGACGAGCAAACGCTATGCCGAGCTACGCATCGAGGGAACGTGCTAGGCACGGGGTCGACTTGAACAACCATCTGCTGGGTGCCTAGACTTAAGCCAGCGAGCCATGCAAGACGACTTAACTTGCGGGACGTGCGAAGGCTATGCCAAGCCTTGCGGGACAGGACCGTGCATGCTTTACCAAGCATTCACGCCGGCGACGCCTATGACTTAGGATATTTCAATTGTTGGGACAAAACGACGGGACCGTGCATGCTTTCTCAAGCATTCACGCAGGCGACGCCTATGACTTAGGCCAATTCGAGTGTCGGGACAAAATGTCACGACCTGCACCCTAGAGTAAGGGCACGAGACGTGAATACGTCCAGCCTACGCCGCAGTGTCGGCGGTAGAACGCTGTCCTAGGTAACAACATCTAACAGTGTATCTCTAAACAGTTTATACTCCCCGAACGGGGTAACATAGTAATAGAAAACTCAATCACAACTAAGGAAGAGATAGCACGATATGAAATAGAACTCAAGGAAATGAAATAGATAACAGCAGTCTAAGATAATCCCAGCAATACAAGGTCTCAGATAAAAGAATATATACAACTGATCTCCAAATAAAGAGTCTAACTAGAACATGTCTCAAGACTGCAAAAGTAAGACAACCTAACTAATCTAGTCTAGGCAGTCGGGGGAAAGTCCTCAGCTACTGCTGGATCCTCCTGGGAGTCCAGCTCACAGGTGTCCTCTAAAGCTGCCCCGTAGAAAGTGTCCAGACAAGCCTCCTCCTCGTCCTCTGTAATATTTTCAACAGGTCCAGTCAGGACATGAGCGAGCACAGTACATCTCAACAGATCATAGCAGGTTAGAAAATATAATCATGCAGTAGAGTAAAATACAGGATCTGAAGAAATACAGTATGTAAACAAGAGAGAGAACTGTAAAAAAAATATTTACTATAAATAGAGAACTAACAGTGGCTAGTGAGTCAGAGTACGAGATAGCACATGTGAACAGGACAGATTTGCACAGGATATCGAGGTGCACAGGATCTACACTATAATAGAATTGTTCACACAACTACTAGCACTCCCCCGTATCTCTAATCAATACACAAGGATCTAAACAGGTTATGTTATTGCACAGGATATCACATGGGGCCCATATAGGGTGCACATGATAATATACATGGGGGCTCCGTGAACATGCGAGTACAAGATTCACAGGAGTGCACATGTAAAATGGAAGCACAGGAGTACATAATGAAAGTGAAACGCATATGACACAATGTACCCGATGCTCCCGAGGGGGATAACATCGCATGAAGAGATCCATATAGTACTAATCCATGATAATGTCGTGACAGCATCAAGTATAGTAATCTAAAGCAGGAATATAATTCTAAGCAGGATATGAAATGATCAGAGAATGTACTCGCCTGTAACTGAGTGTCCAGTATGAAACGTACTGTCCAAGGAGTGGTGTCTGGCTCCTAAACAGAACAGCACAAGTCACAACAAGTCCAGAATAGTGAAATGGAGTCCTACTATGCATTCTACATGATTCTAGGTCAATCTAGGCCAAAGTCAACTCTTGGTCAACTTTGGTCAACCCTAGAAGTCAAACTAGGTCAACCTTGTCTAAACTAGGCTAAACTCAACTAACTAGGTCTAACAAGTCATGCTAGGCTCTAACAAGTCAATACTAAACAACACACACATTCCAAGTACCCATACACCTATGCATATACAACACTATATATATATAGATACAATTATTTGGATTTACACTATGCATTCTAGGCTAAATACTATATGTATACATATAGATATACATTTCACACACATATATATAGGCACATTACACCACACATATGTACATAGATATATAATATACACATGAATATGCATATGGAGAGGGAAGCATGTGTGTGGTGTGTGACAGGACAATACAAGAAGGCTATGTGTGTGTGTATACTTGTGTGTGATGAAGCAAAATACAGGAATTTAAATCAGTGTGAGTGTACACAGGAAACATTGGGCAGAACATTAAATTAGTGAAGAAGGGACAGTGTGGGTGTGTGCAGGAACATAAAAATCAATGAAGAGTGTGTGTGATCAGGTATTAAGTGCAGGAATTTATAGACAGTGACAACAGCCCCTAAAGAACCCAGTTTTAAGTGAAGGTGCTTGCTAAGTGTAAATCTGGAACTTAACCAACAGTCCCAAACCTACAGTGTAATTATCAAGTCTGTGAAGGACTTTAGGAATACAACTGATAGTGTAACAGTGTACAGTTCATCAAAAATCTCAGGTTAGACACATTGCAACACACATAGATTTAAGAATAATCAAAAACAGTTCACTATCCCTACCATGACTAGCACCCTAACAGTGTAACAACTGATCATAACTCAATGATTAACATTTTCACAAGGTTAGAATCAACCAGGCAACATCATTTTAAAAACTGGAAATGAAGGTTAACAAGCAGTATTAACTTGTATCAGTTAATTTATTAGAGCCCCAACTCATAGTTCAAATCCTAATTATATGGATCCAACACATATTCCAACAAGTAAATCATCTTATCATAGGCTAACCCTTCTGTGGGATTCATTAGACAGTGGAGAACAATTGGATTAAAAGGATAAAATGGATTTGACAGGGAAGAAAACCAAATGAATATCAATGTATCAGAAATCCCATAGTTCACCCCAATTCGAGCCCAAAACCCCACATTAAACCTAAACAATTTGTAACCCTTTAATAGCAGAGATTAAACATGATATTTAGAAACTAATTAGCCATTAAAACATCACTTAAAAATATTTAAAATGATTTAATCATCAGAATACTATTTACAGGACAATACAGTGAGCCATTCCTCGTGCACGTGTGCACGCGTGTCGTGTGCACGACACGACACGAACTGGGTCGAGTCCCTTTGTAGGGTGGTTCGCCTAGGGTCCCCCTAGGTCTGTGTCACCCTGGTTTGGGTCAACGTGTCCTGTGTCGTGATTGGAACAGGCGTATCAGAACCAAAAACCACTGAAACCAACACAGGCAAAAACCAATGCACACATTCGTGCGTGTCCGATATGACACCATAGGTCATGCCACTTGGGGAGTGTCATGACAGACACTGCCCCAAAGTGTCCAGTGAAACTCACGTGCTCTAGTGCCGTGTCCAGTGAGCAATCGTGCTCGAGTAGCAGGGGAAGTGAACCAGTCCCGAGCTAGTGCACACAGCAGTGTCCAGTCCGATTTGCACCCGACACAGACACAAAACGACCATAGTCCCTTCACGAAAATCAACGAGCACACATAGATCTACATTCCTCTTCAAACAGAAATTAAAAACAGCAAAATTAATCTCTCAGGGACATTTCGTCGAACACCCTACACACATGACTGATACGTGTCCGATACGGACACGTAACGGATCCAAAACCTAGGGTTAGCCTATCCTACTATCTGGGTAGGGCTAGGGCCTTCCTAAAATGAATTTAAACAGGGATTTAATGGGATATAGGAAGTTATACCTATTGAGAAACAATGGATGAAAAAGTCTTCAAATGGGATGAACTCCTCAAGCCACCAAGTCCCACAAATTGATGTCTTCCTGCAAACAAATTATACCAGCAGCAAGAGGGTGGGCTTTAGGTCCTAATGGAATTGGTTTTGGGAAGAAAGGATTTAAAATAGATTTTTAATGAATTTTGGAAGATGGAACTCACCTCTTTCCTTAGAACTTTTGGATGAACCCTAAAAGAGGCTAGCCCTAAAATCTAGGAGGGACTTTATAGTGGGGGAATCCCTAGGTTAACCTAGGTGGCCGGCCATGATGGGTGTGGGTGGGGTTTGAGCTAGGTTAGCTAGTCCAATCAAGTTTAGTCACAAAATGACTTGTGAAACCACAAGCCATTTATCAAAACACTTGATTCCTAAATTCCTAATTAAATTTCTAATGAATCAATAACTACTAACTTAAGTCATACTAGGTTAGACTAGAGTCACTTGACCTAACCATGACCCACTAACTAGGGTTAGTTCCTAGGTTGGTCTACACGAGTCAAAACTAGTCAAAAATCAAACTAGTCCAAATAAATCCAAAATAATTCCTAAAAATTCCCATAAATTCTAATTAATACTAATAATTTTAATTTACCCCAAAAATGATAAATTTACCCTCAAACTAGAAATGTGGTAGTGACAAATCTACCCTCTTTAAAAGAATTTCGTCCTCGAAATTGAAAGGCGAAATGCAACTGATGAGAAGGATAGAAAGTATACCTCACGGTCCAAAAAGATAGGGGTATCGCTCGCGCATCTCATCCTCCCGCTCCCAGGTAGACTCTCCTGAAGAATGATGCCTCCATGCGACGCGTACCAAGGGTATCACTTGGTTCCTCAGAACCTTCTCCCGTCGATCCAGAATCTCCACTGGCTGCTCTGGATAGCTGAGAGAAGGACCCACCTCAATCTCCAAATGATCGAGCACATGGCTAGGGTCAGCCACGTACCGTCTCAACTGTGATACATGGAATACGTTGTAGACCCCCACAAGCGTAGGCGGCAAGTCTAGCCTGTAAGCCACGTCACCGACTCTTCCGCTGATAACGAAAGGGCCGATGAAGCGCGGGCTAAGCTTTCCGCCTCCACCAAAACGTATCGTACCACGAGTCGGAGATATCCTCAAGAAAACCTGGTCTCCGACCTAATCATAAGCAAGGTCTCAATTAATAATAAATAACAACATGATCAAAAATCATAAAGAAACACCCTAAATCTAATCCTACTCTAATCTGTACCTCAAACTCCAAGGGCCTCCGGTGGCTATCGGCCCAGTGCCGATGTCTGTCCTGCGCCACGCGAAGTTTGTCCCTGATGAGCTTCACCTTCTCGGTCGCATCCACAATCATCTCTGGCCCCAGTAAAGCTCGCTCACCAACATCATCCCAGGATAAGGGTGTACGACACCTACGCCCGTACAGAGCCTCGAAAGGTGACATCTCGATGCTGGCCTGGAAACTATTGTTATAGGCAAACTCCACCAAATGAAGATGATCCTCCCAGGAACCTCCAAAGTCCAGGATGCACGTCCGCAGCATATCCTCAAGGGTCTGAATAGTCCGCTCTGACTGTCCGTCCGTCTGGGGGTGGTATGTAGTACTAAACTTGAGCTGAGTGCCCAAGCTGGTCTGCAGACTCCTCCAGAAATAGGAAGTAAAACGGCTATCCCGATCTGAGACGATGCTGTCCGGAACTCCGTGGATCCTGACTATCTGCTGTATATACATCTCCGCCAGCCTCTCTGTAGACGTACCCACCTTGAATGGCAAGAAGTGGGCCGATTTAGTCAACCTATGAACGATGACCCAAATCGCGTCTTTCCCTCCTGGAGTACGCGGCAATTCTGAAACGAAGTCCATCGTGATATGCTCCTATTTCCACTTGGGAATGGGCAGCGACTGCAACAATCCACCGGGCCTCTGTCTCTCTGCCTTGACCTGCTGACAGACCAAACACCTAGCCACAAAGTGGGACACCTCCCGCTTCATTCCTGACCACCATACATGCTTCCGCAGATCTCGGTACATCTTGTTGGCACCCGGGTGTATAGAGTACTGAGATCTGTGGGCCTCCTGCATAATCTGCTCTCTGAGCTCTCCGCTAGGCACACATAACCTGGCACCGTACCTCAGGGCACCATCCTCTGCAAGTGAAAACTCAGGATCCCCCACTCCTATACTGATCTGCTCTCTGATACTCTGAAAAGCCACATCCTGAAACTGGGCCGCCTTGATCCTGTCCATCAAATCTGACTGAATCTGCATCCCCCATAGCTGCATCTGTACTCCCGGTACGATCACCTCAATCCCAAGGCTCTCCAAGTCGGCAAGCAAATGCCGATCCATGGTCAAATACATGGCTGTCGGATACCTACTCAAGGCATCGACAACTACGTTGGCCTTCCCTAGGTGGTACTGAAGTGCAATATCGAAGTCCTTCATCAACTCCAACCATCTGCGTTGTCTCATGTTCAACTCCTTCTGAGTGAACACATACTTCAGGCTCTTGTGATCCGTGAAGATCTCCACCCTCTCACCGTACAGATAATGCTTCCACAGCTTCAAAGTAAAAATCATTGCTGCCAGCTCCAGGTCGTGGGTAGGGTAGTTCTTCTCATGGAGACGTAACTGCCTAGAAGCATAGGCAATCACCTTCCCGTGCTGCTGCAACATACAACCCAGCCCCTTCCCTGAAGCATCACTATAAATAGTGAAACCACCTGATCCTGAAGGCAACGTCAGAATCGGAGCTGTCGTCAGCCGCTTCTTCAACTCATCAAAAGCTGCCTGACACTCATCTGACCATACATACTCAGTATCCTTCCGGGTCAACCGTGTCAACGGCTCTGCAACTCGGGAGAAATCCTGCACAAATCTCCGGTAATACCCTGCCAGCCCCAGGAAGCTCCTGATCTCTGCAACTGAAGTCGGCGCTGTCCATGCCTCAACTGCCACGATCTTCTTGGGGTCAACTGAGATACCATCTCCAGTCACCACATGCCCCAAGAAGTCCACCCGGTCCAAGAAGAACTCACACTTGGAGAGCTTTCCGTACCGCATCCTGAAAGCGGTCTTGGGAATATCCTCCCCCTTCACCTTCACCTGGTGATATCTCGACCTCAGATCAATCTTGGAAAATACCCGAGCTCCGCTCAACTGGTCAAATAGATCGTCGATCCGCAGTAGTGGATATTTGTTCTTGATCGTGAGGTTGTTGAGTGCCCTATAGTCAATACACATGCATACTGACCCATCCTTCTTCGACACGAACAACACTGGTGCACCCCATGGCGACGAACTCGAGCGGATGAAGCCCTTGTCCTGTAGCTCATCCACCAGCTCGCTGTTGTTCACCCGATAGACATGCTGAGAAATGGGCTCTGCTCCTGGAACCAAGTCTATCGAGAACTCTATGTCCCTGTTCGGTGGCAGTCCCGGCAACTCCTCAGGGAAAACATCTATATACTCCGCTATCAAGGGGTGTGGAATCGTCTGCTCCTCGACCGAGACTCCACAGAAGACTCCCCTGCTCTGCTCTGCCTGACGTCTGGAGTACTCGAACTCTGGCTCCCCCGGCGCTCTGAAGAGAACTCTACCCCCTCTACAATCAATGCTGACGTGGTGCCTGCTCAACCAATCCATGCCTAGTACTATATCGTAGTTTGGCAATGGCATTACGAGCAGGCTCACCTCCAACTCACGGCCTCCCAAAACTACTCTCCGACCCTTACAAACATCACTCATGAGGATAATACCACCCCCGGTTGTGATCTTGTAAGTCCTAGGCAACGATTCAGCTATGATACCGTGTCTAATCGTAAAAGATACTGAAATGAAGCTATGCGATGTACTAGAATCAAACAATGCAAATGCTGGACTGGAGTCGAGAAGAATCAAACCTGCAATCAGCTCTCCAGTCACCTCCGCATCTCCAGCTGCCATGGCGAAAGCTCGCCCCTGCTGGCCTCCCCTGGCTTGCTACTGGTGCTGGACAAACCTCTGCTGCTGAGTCGGCAGGGCTGGTCCCCGCTGCTGACCTGCTGGAGCTCTAGCTCTACCTCCCTGAGCTGTTCGTCCTACAGACCTAGGACAATCCCTCATCTAGTGATCTGCTGCTCTGCAAAAAAGGTACTTCCCGAGCCTCTTCCTGCACTCATTCCATCCATGCCCTGGCTTCTTACAGAAGACGCAACTGACTGTCTGCCTGGGTGTCTGATGCTGAAACTGCTGCTGATGAGCCGGCCTCTGCTGAATCGGCTGCGGCAGAAACTGCCTCGGCTGCTGGTGCTGAAAATGAGGCCTCTTGGCCTGGCCCCCGCTGCTGCTACTGCCCCCAGCTGGGTCTCTCCCTCTCTTGAGCCTAATCTCAAGATCATCCTCTGCAAGCAGGGCTCCCATCAAGATCTCCTCAAATGTAGCATCTCTGTTCCCCTTGGTCAAGGACTTGACCTCCTTGACCAGACCCTTCCAGAACCTCTGGGCCTTCGCCGTCTCGCTCAACCACTCAACAAACCTGCCGAGACGGCCAAACTCTCCCGCATACTCCTCAACTGAGAGGCTCCCCTGGACCAAGCTCTTAAACTGTGTCTCCAAGGCTCTGACTGCTGAATCTGGGAAGAACTTCTTCTTGAAGAAGCCCCTGAACTGCTCCCAAGTCTGCCCTGGTACCCCCACCCTGGGGTCCGACTGATACCAGGTGCGAGCAAGATCTCGCATCCGGCTGGCTGCGGCCTCTATCTGAAGGTCCGCTGGAATCCTGGCCAAGCGAAAGATATCCTCCATATGCTCGATCCACTCGTCGGCATACAGGATCCCCTCTGTCCCCAGAAAGTCTCTGGGGCTCATCTTTTGAAATTGCTCGATCCCTGGTGTCCTCTGCTGCTGCACCACTGGTCGAGCTGCGGCTGTCGTGACGGCCAACTCCATGCCTCTGTCCTGCCGAGCCTGCTGTCGGTCCATTAACTGCTGGAAATATGCGAATATCTGAGCTGCGTCCACATGTCCTGGAGGCGGTGGCGGCTGGAAAGGATCCTCTGGAATGATCGGATCCTGCCTCCCAGTCGGTGGATGCATACCCCCTGCTGCGGCTGCCGAGGTCTCAACACGAGCTGAGGTGGCAAGAGCTGCAGTCCCCTGGCCTCGCCGTGCTGGCTGAGAGGTAGCAGTCCCCTCTATAGCATCCTCATGGACGGCACGCTACGATCGAGTCTCTACCATCCTGAAGATAGACAAACAAGAGTATCAATTTCTGAGAAAGAAGCGAAATAACAAAGGCGGACAATTATAATTCAAAGGATCAGCTGACAAAAGGATTTAGATGGCAATAAAAGGAATTTTCCTAAAGTGATTGAGTATCTTATAATTAATGTCCTATATCCTATAGCAGGCTGCAGTGATACTCTAGTTCGAGTACCACTACACTTCTAGTCTAGACCTGCATGGGCCACCACTAAAAATGTATCACGACCCGCACCCTAGAGTAAAGGCACGAGACGTGAATACGTCCAGCCTACGCCGCAGTGTCGGCGGTAGAACGCTGTCCTAGGTCACAACATCTAACAGTGTATCTCTAAACAGTTTATACTCCCCGAACGGGGTAACATAGTAATAGAAAACTCAATCACAACTAAGGAAGAGATAGCACGATATAAAATAGAACTCAAGGAAATGAAATAGATAACAGCAGTCTAAGATAATCCTAGTAATAGAAGGTCTCAGATAAAAGAATATATACAACTGATCTCCAAATAAAGAGTCTAACTAGAACATGTCTCAAGACTGCAAAAGTAAGACAACCTAACTAATCTAGTCTAGGCAGTCGGGGGAAAGTCCTCAGCTACTGTTGGATCCTCCTGGGAGTCCAGCTCACAGGTGTCCTCTAAAGCTGCCCCGTAGAAAGTGTCCAGACAAGCCTCCTCCTCGTCCTCTGTAATATTTTCAACAGGTCCAGTCAGGACATGAGCGAGCACAGTACATCTCAACAGATCATAGCAGGTTAGAAAATATAATCATGCAGTAGAGTAAAATACAGGATCTGAAGAAATACAGTATGTAAACAAGAGAGAGAACTGTAACAGAAATATCTACTATAAATAGAGAACTAACAGTGGCTAGTGAGTCAGAGTACGAGATAGCATATGTGAACAGGACAGATTTGCACAGGATATCGAGGTGCACAGGATCTACACTACAATGGAATTGTTCACACAACTACTAGCACTCCCCCGTATCCTCAATCAATACACAAGGATCTAAACAGGTTATGTTATTGTACAGGATATCACATGGGGCCCATATAGGGTGCACATGATAGTATACATGGGGGCTCCGTGAACATGAGAGTACAAGATTCACAGGAGTGCACATGTAAAATGGAAGCACAGGAGTACATGATGAAAGTGAAACGCACATGACACAATATACCCGATGCTCCCGAGGGAGATAACATCGCATGAAGAGATCCATATAGTACTAATCCGTGATAATGACGTGACAGCATCAAGTATAGTAATCTAAAGCAGGAATATAATTCTAAGCAGGATATGAAATGATCAGAGAATGTACTCGCCTGTAACTGAGTGTCCAGTATGAAACGTACTGTCCAAGGAGTGGTGTCTGGCTCCTAAACAGAACAACACAAGTCACAACAAGTCCAGAATAGTGAAATGGAGTCCTACTATGCATTCTACATGATTCTATGTCAATCTAGGCCAAAGTCAACTCTTGGTCAACTTTGGTCAACCCTAGAAGTCAAACTAGGTCAACCTTGTCTAAACTAGGCTAAACTCAACTAACTAGGTCTAACAAGTCATGCTAGGCTCTAACAAGTCAATACTAAACAACACACACATTCCAAGTACCCATACACCTATGCATATACAACACTATATATACAATTAATTGGATTTACACTATGCATTCTAGGCTAAATACTATATGTATACATATAGATATACATTTCACACATATATATATATATATATAGGCACATTACACCACACATATGTACATAGATATATAATATACACATGAATATGCATATGGAGAGGGAAGCATGTGTGTGGTGTATGACAGGACAATACAATAAGGCTATGTGTGTGTGTATACTTGTGTGTGATGAAGCAAAATGCAAGAATTTAAATCAGTGTGAGTGTACACAGAAAATATTGGGCAGAACATTAAATTAGTGAAGAAGGGACAGTGTGGGTGTGTGCAGGAACATAAAAATCAATGAAGAGTGTGTGTGATCAGGTATTAAGTGCAGGAATTTATAGACAGTGACAACAGCCCCTAAAGAACCCAGTTTTAAGTGAAGATGCTTGCTAAGTGTAAATCTGGAACTTAACCAACAGTCCCAAACCCACAGTGTAATCATCAAGTCTGTGAAGGACTTTAGGAATACAACTGATAGTGTAACAGTGTACAATTCATCAAAAATCTCAGGTTAGACACATTGCAAAACACATAGATTTAAGAATAATCAAGAACAGTTCACTATCCCTACCATGACTAGCACCCTAACAGTGTAACAACTGATCACAACTCAATGATTAATATTTTCACAAGGTTAGAATCAACCAGGCAACATCATTTTAAAAACTAGAAATGAAGGTTAACAAGCAGTATTAACTTGTATCAGTTAATTCATTAGAGCCCCAACTCATAGTTCAAATCCTAATTATATGGATCCAACACATATTCCAACAAGTAAATCATCTTATCATAGGCTAACCCTTCTGTGGGATTTATTAGACAGTGGAGAACAATTGGATTAAAAGGATAAAATGGATTTGACAGGGAAGAAAACCAAATGAATATCAATGTATCAGAAATCCCATAGTTCACCCCAATTCGAGCCCAAAACCCCATATTAAACCTAAACAATTTGTAACCCTTTAATAGCAGAGATTAAACATGATATTTAGAAACTAATTAGCCATTAAAACATTACTTAAAAACATTTAAAATGATTTAATCATCATAATACTATTTACAGGACAATACAGTGAGCCATTCCTTGTGCACGTGTGCACGACACGACACGAACTGGGTCGAGTCCCTTTGCAGGGTGGTTCGCCTAGGGTCCCCCTAGGTCTGTGTCACCCTGGTTTGGGTCAACGTGTCCTGTGTCGTGATTGGAACAGGCGTATCAGAACCAAAAACCACTGAAACCAACACAGGCAAAAACCAATGCACACATTCGTGCGTGTCCGACATGACACCATAGGTCATGCCACTTGGGGAGTGTCGTGACAGACACTGCCCCAAAGTGTCTAGTAAAACTCACGTGCTCTAGTGCCGTGTCCAGTGAGCAATCGTGCTCGAGTAGCAGGGGAAGTGAACCAGTCCCGAGCCAGTGCACACAGCAGTGTCCAGTCCGATTTGCACCCGACACAGACACAAAACGACCATGGTCCCTTCACGAAAATCAACGAGCACACATAGATCTACATTCCTCTTCAAACAAAAATTAAAAACAGCAAAATTAATCTCTCAGGGATATTTCGTCGAACACCCTACACACATGACTGATACGTGTCCGATACGGACACATAACGGATCCAAAACCTAGGGTTAGACTATCCTACTGTCAGGGTAGGGCTAGGGCCTTCCTAAAATGAATTTAAACAGGGATTTAATGGGATATAGGAAGTTATACCTATTGAGGAACAATGGATGAAAAAGTCTTCAAATGGGATGAACTCCTCAAGCCACCAAGTCCCACAAATTGATGTCTTCCTGCAAACAAATTATACCAGCAGTAAGAGGGTGGGCTTTAGGTCCTAATGGAATTGGTTTGGGGAAGAAAGGATTTAAAATGGATTTTTAATGAATTTTGGAAGATGGAACTCACCTCTTTCCTTAGAACTTTTGGATGAACACTAAAAGAGGCTAGCCCTAAAATCTAGGAGGGACTTTATAGTAGGAGAATCCCTAGGTTAACCTAGGTGGCCGGCCATGATGGGTGTGGGTGGGGTTTGAGCTAGGTTAGCTAGTCCAATCAAGTTTAGTCACAAAATGACTTGTGAAATCACAAGCCATTTATCAAAACACTTGATTCCTAAATTCCTAATTAAATTTCTAATGAATCAATAACTACTAACTTAAGTCATACTAGGTTAGACTAGAGTCACTTGACCTAACCATGACCCACTAACTTGGGTTAGTTCCTAGGTTGGTCTACATGAGTCAAAACTAGTCAAAAATCAAACTAGTCCAAATAAATCCAAAATAATTCCTAAAAATTCCCATAAATTCTAATTAATACTAATAATTTTAATTTACCCCAAAAATGACAAATTTATCCTCAAACTAGAAATGTGGTAGTGACACAAAACTTAGCAACTTAAGCCAACTTCCTTCTCCCAAGCCACGGGATCGAAGGATCGTGTGTCATTTGAAAGCACGCTGAGCCGACTTCTATGCAGACCGTGGGACCATTTTCCATATTCTAGGACATTCCGACCCAACGGGATTATTCCCTTAGCTATGTGCGTTCGTAGCTTTTAGATTAGCCTACTTGTGCAAGTTGAAAACAAGCGAGTTATTAAGTGAAGGCTAAGATGAAACAAGTTCACCGAAACTCCCCTACCTGTGCGAGGAGTCGCCTCGGACGAGCGAGCCTTCGAGTAGCCGTTGCAAGGCTAAGTTCCAACGCTGTTGGTGTTTCGATTTCTCCGATTGACCTTGCAGGACGGGGCACTACAACATACACCACTCAGAACAAGTCTCGTCCTCGAGACTTTCCTGAAGGCAAGCCATCCTAACATTTCTTATGGCCAAGACTTAATCGAGCACACTCCGCCTATGCGTTTCCTCAATTCCGAGCCACGCTCGTACTATTATCAATCCTTTCGTTAACATGATTTCAAGATCTCGACACTCTTCCATCTTTCAAGTCTTGCTTGAACTCATTGTATTACTTAGCTGGATTGTACACGCATTCCAAGCATCTCCAAAATACATGCATTCAGCCAAGCCGCATGATAGAGAATTTGTCATTCTCACTCGAGTCGCCTCGTGCACATACCCAGGCGTCTCTGAAATATATGCATGTCAGCCGAGTCTCATAAACAGGGTTTCCTATGTTCGTGATTCATGCTATCCATTCAAATCAATCCTCAAAATCAATTCTTCGATTGATAACTCTTGCAACAGGGGCATTTCGCCTAACCGCTAGGCCATCTTTTTGAGGCTAAGTCAATGTCAGGATTGGAATCATAGTTCCCCAACAATAATGCCAACACTGACCCCGATCCTAGGGTCAAACCAAAGTCGATAGTACGGGGTTTTCTATCCAAGCTCGCGTCACTCAAATTTTTAAACATCGAGCATAATCACCTATTTGCATCAATGCATTCGTTACGCAAATTCGAATCCACACAAATTACCAACTCTAACCAATTCATGTATTCGATCACGAGATCGTCTAGCTCGACAATACGTTGTGCCCCAATCTCACACGAGTCCGATTATCCACGATGGTTCGTGAATCACCACGCAACGCTCCCGCGGAATAATCATTCTCATCGGGGCATAACTCTCGTTTTAGTCCAGACTAATTCATTCTCGATACGCGGATTGGGCCTACTCAATCCTCAAGTTCAATCGTCAAGCACACATAATCATTCTCGAGTCACCTTCGCGTCAAACCACAAGTCGAAGCATACAGATTGCCACGCCATGCTAGTTTGATCACCCCCGCTGTATGAATCACCATACCAGCGCTCACGTGGAGTGATTTGTCCTAGTCGGCACGACGCATGTGCGAGGCTGTAGTTGCGCTCGTATAAGACAAGAATGTCGAAGTTGTGGTTATCGACGAAGCAAATCCAAACGTTTCATTTTTTTCCTCTAAGCCAAGATCTCAGTTCGATAGTCCGTTTATCATTTGTTCAACTAGAAAATCCTCAAGCCAAGTTTATCCTTTCCTCGATACATTTCAATATCCCGAGTATAGCATCCATCGAAACAATGACATTTGCACGATCGTTATTCGCCGAGTCAGAGTACCCCCGAGTTATCGCATATCGATCTTTGATACGCCTCAATACCATCAACGATATACGTAACCTGACAATCTTTCTTGCAACCAATTTCGAGTCGTATGACTGATGCTATTGTCCGAACTAGATATACCACCATTTCTCGATATTCAAGATAAAGTTCAGTCGTTCTTCCTCAAGCTCGTTTCGAGTTCGTTGTTCAAAACTCAAGTCACATTTCCTTTGTATCAATCCGATATCGTACGCGCGATCCTCTAAGTTTCCTCGATCAAGACCATTCATTTTCATTCATCATTTCGAATTATTTCGATATCGCTTTCTAACTCGCGTTGCCTATGTCCGAACGAGATGCTCGTTCGGGACATTCGAAGTCACGATCAACTAAGCGTGACGCACTCTAAGGCTTTGTGCGATCGCATCGCCTCGCCGACATACTCGTAATCCTCAATATTTGCTCGAATGATTTCCAAGAAAATCCATACACCACTCGGATTCGAGCCATCCGATCTAGTCCTCAATCATGTTCACGTCATTCGCTAAGACATCCTTCAGATTCGTTCGACGAATCCCTAGCGTAATCGCTCATGTCGCATCGACGTACTAAGTCGTTCGCACTATTCCTCAAAATCCAAGTCAATCTTTCGTGCACGCCTAAGCGTTAGTTTGATAGCTTTTCTATCGATAGACACTCTAAGTGTAGCTTTACTCCCGACCGAGTGGTACTTGGTATCGCTCGCAACTCGTATGCACCAAAAGGTCGAGGTGCGCGATGCGAACGCAACTTAGCCAAAGGCCGTGCGCATGGCTATCCCGTACGGACTATGTTCGAGTTTACACGCTCAAATGCTAGACTCAATATATGACTAGTTAGGCATGCACGGGACATGTTAACTTAGCATGTGTTCTCTATCAAGTCATGTTTAACATCGTTCGGCACAAAGGCCGTCGCCTATCGATGCATTCGATTGAACACTTGATCGAGCTTTTGAAAATATTTAGACTTATTGTGTGGACATGCCGAGGGACATTCGAGAGAGAGCGCGCACTTATTTTTCCAACAACGAGCTTTCAAAACTGAGAATTTCGACGTGAAGTCCAAGGACGTAAAGCCGGGCTCTGATACCATTTTGTCACGCCCCGCTCCCGTAGGAGCGATCGTCCTTGCTAAGGCGTGATGCCGCACGAGCCTAGATTGCGCTCGTGCAAGGCAGTTCCATAACGGCCGATTACATCGGCGGCGACGGGGTCGTCGCACAGAAGTCCCAAGCAGAAGCATTGAATACATTGCAGCAGAATTTAAAGAAGAACACATGAACACAAGTCATTCAAAAGAAGCTCTTTTATTGATATTAAACACAAGATTACATTTGTGGGCGCAAGGCCAAATTACAAGTCTCTCGTGCTCACTTTTCTCTCGTTTACAAAGTCACTCTCTGCTCTTTCTCTCTCTCTTGATTACAATGCTTAAGTCAGCGGAAGCTTCGAAAGGCGATGTCCATACATTATGCCCTGTATAAGTCTTCAGATCACGCGGCCGCACGCTTCGACTCGCCAAGGAACTCCGTGCCTCGACGCATCCAAGCGAGCTCCGTGCCACGAGCTTCTACCTGTGCCTGCACATGAAACACTGTGTGGGTGTCAGTACCACTGTACTGGTAGAGTGAGCTTCTCGCCCACCCATACATAATCGACACGTTTTATTTACTTTGTGCAGCTTAAACCCTTTCAATTGTCTTTCTATTCTGGCCTTAGGATGCATTTTAAACAAGACGTCTCGATCTATACTTAGCGATGTAACGACAGGGTCGTACAACGACGGGGTCGTGCTATAATGCCAATGTGTGTTTCGATCGAGGCAGTGCCTCATCGCTTAGGTACTTGACCAAACTACAACTCGGGACGGCAGGGTTGTGCCATATTCTTTTTGCAACTTAGACATATTCGAGACAATGCTATACCGAGGAGCAACTTACGTGAACTCGGCCGTGCCAAGACCTTTCCTTAAACTTCAGCGCCACTAGACCAATTCTCGTGCCAACGATTCAAGTGCCAAGGACGGCAAAGGGACGACTCGTGCAGGCCATGCCACTAGACTTTGCTTAGACTTGTTCGTGCCATGAAGTTGAGGCCGTGCCTCTCAACTTATCAAGACTTAGCCATGGACCGCCTTACGGCATTTCCTGTTCGACTCATGAACCAACTTAGACAAGCCTTGCCAAACCTAGTATCGATTTCCTGGACATCCTGACGCCAAGTATCGTGCTAAGCACGGTGCCTATGCTGCAGCCCAATCTTAGGCCCAGACATTGTGTTACCGACAGAACATTCATTCCAAGTTCTAGACTCAATCCAAAGGCATACACGCGGTGTGCCGCTATTGCCGACACATCTACATGAGTGGTCACTAGCAATGTCAAGCTATCTTGGACTGGCTCGTAGGATATCCACCTGTACCAATACGGGTAGCTAGCCCGGTGGGGTGGAACTCTCCCAAGCGGTCATCCAGCATCCTACTTTGAGCCACACTCGCTTCTCCCGGGCCGAATGATCCCAGCGCCCCGGTGATCATTCGAGAAGACTACACCTTGTCTACAAGTTGCCCAATGACCATGCATACTCGATCTATCCAGTCTATCCAGTCCTTTCTCAACATGACCATACATTCCTTCTTTCTATGAAGACTTAGTGAGACTCCCAAGCCGCGGGACCGATCTCGTGTGTGGGATATTTCAAGACTTAACGAGACTCCCAAGTATGAGGGATCGATCTCGACGACAACAAGTCGCGCGGACTTCCTTTGTTCGTGGCAAGCTTTTCACTAAACCGACCGTAATCTCGTGCCTTAGACAGACCTGGTTCTATAGGCAACGCTAACGCTCAAGTCATATACTTATACGACGAGCCTTGTTCTCAAGAGACTACGCGTCTTGACAACCGCAGTTAGAGCGGGACAGTGCTAGAAATGGCTTCGATAGCCCAGCACAACTCTTGTCTAACTTATTCGGGCAATGACTCGACGAGCAAAAGCTACGCCGAGCTACGCATCGAGGGAACGTGCTAGGCACGGGGTCGACTTGAACAACCAACTGCTGGGTGCCTAGACTTAAGCCAGCAAGCCATGCAAGACGACTTAACTTGTGGGACGTGCGAAGGCTATGCCAAGCCTTGCGGGACAGGACCGTGCATGCTTTACCAAGCATTCACGCCGACGACGCCTATGACTTAGGATATTTCAAGTGTTGGGACAAAACGACGGGACCGTGCATGCTTTCTCAAGCATTCACGTAGGCAACGCCTATGACTTAGGCCAATTCGAGTGTCGGGACAAAACTTAGCAACTTAAGCCAACTTCCTTCTCCCAAGCCACGGGATCGAAGGATCGTGTGTCATTTGAAAGCACGCTGAGCCGACTTCTATGCAGACCGTGGGACCATTTTCTATGTTCTAGGACATTCCGACCCGACGGGATTATTCCCTTAGCTATGTGCGTTCGTAGCTTTTAGATTAGCCTACTTGTGCAAGTTGAAAACAAGCGAGTTATTAAGTGAAGGCTAAGATGAAGTAAGTTCACCGAAACTCCCCCACCTGTGCGAGGAGTCGCCTCGGACGAGCGAGCCTTCGAGTAGCCGTTGCAAGGCTAAGTTCCAACGTCGTCGGTGTTTCGATTTCTCCGATTGACCTTGCGGGACGGGGCACTACATGCCGTGCCACCAAAAGGTCATGCGCAGGTCCTTATACATTTTGGTACTCCCGGGGTGCAACGAGTACTTCGCATAATGGGCCTCCGTCGGAATCTCTTTTTTAAGTTCAGCATGGTCCGACACGCATATCCTCCCCTTCATCCGCGTCTTTCCACCCTCGTCCACCGCAAATTCGGTCGCCTTTCCCGTCGAAATCAGCTCGTGCATCTTCTTCAGGAATGGATCATCCTCCTGTGTGGTCTTTATTTTGTTGTGCAAGCTCGACTCAAGGTGCAATTGGGCCAATCGTGCTCCACGGTAATGGATTCGGAGTTCGATACCCATCTCTGTCAAGTCTCGCTGTATGTTACGGTTGATAGACAAGCACCCTGCAAACATTCTACTCATAGCGTCCGCTACGACGTTACCCTTATCCGGCGTGTACTCGATAGTCAAATCATAGTCTTTAATGAGTTTGAGCCAACGCCGCTGCCGTAAGTTCAGGTCCCGTTGAGTGAAGATGTACTTGAGGCTCTTATGGTCCATATAGATTCTGCAAGCTACACCATAAAGATAGTGCCGCCATAGCTTCAATACGAACACAATGGCCGCTAACTCCAGATCATGTGTAGTATAATTCTTCTCGTGTTGCTTCAATTGTCTCGAAGCAAATGAAATCACCTTATCCCTTTGCATAAGCACGCATCCCAAACCCGTCCGCGATGCATCGCTAAATATTTGAAACCCTTTCGGCCCGTCTGGAAGTGCAAGGATCGGCGCTGAGATGAGCCGTTTCTTCAACTCTTGGAAACTCGATTCGCAGGCATCGTTCCACTCGAACGCTACTCCCTTCTGGGTGAGGCGAGTCAGAGGCGACGTAATTTTGGCAAAATCTTTCACGAATCTACGGTAGTAGCCCGCCAAGCCGAGGAAACTTCGGATGTCGCATGCTGAGGTAGGCCGCTTCCATTCGACTATTGCTTCAATCTTCTTTGGGTCCACCGTGACGCCTTCAGCTGAGACAACGTGCCCAAGGAACGTCACGCTATTCATCCAGAACTCGCACTTGCTTAGCTTGGCATAGAGTTGGTGTTCACACAGAGTCTGTAGCACCGTCTTCAATTGTTCCACGTGCTCGTCCTTGCTCTTCGAATATATAAGGATGTCATCGATGAATACGACGACAAATTTGTCTATGAATGGTCGGAACACCCGGTTCATTAGATCCGTGAACGCGGCAGGAGCGTTGGTCAAGCCGAAGGGCATGACCAGAAATTTGTATGACCATATCGAGTTCGGAAGGCGGACTTCGGCACATCCTCGGACTTAATCTTCAATTGATGATAGCCTGAGCGAAGATCAATCTTGGAAAATACCGTCGCCCCTTGCAGTTGGTCAAACAAATCGTCTATCCTCGGTAACGGGTACTTGTTTCGTATCGTAGCTTTGTTGAGTTCCCGATAATCGATGCACAGCCGCATCGATCCATCCTTCTTTCTTACAAACAACACTGGAGCACCCCACGGGGAGACACTAGGGCGAATATATCTGCGATCTAGTAACTCTTGTAGTTGTGCTTTCAGTTCCTTCAGCTCTGCCGGCGCCATTCGATAAGGTGCTTTGGATATCGGTCGGGTGTCCGGGAAGGTGTCGATGCTGAATTTTATCTCTCGGTCCGGCGGCATCCCTGACAACTCGTCTGGGAACACATCAGGAAATTCTGCCACGACTTCGGTCTGGGCCGTGCTTGCAATCTCCGTTCTCGTGTCTCGAACTGATGCTAGGTACCCGCTGCACCCAGAATGCAACATACGCCATGCCAAAATCGCCGATATCATCATTGCCGACTTTGATGCTTCTCCACACGAATAGGAGAACTCAGTTTTGTCGGGAAGGCGGAACACAACTCTCTTCTCCACGCACTCGATCGTTACATGGCATGCATCCAACCAATCCATGCCGAGGATTATATCGTACTCCTTGACGTCGAGGACGATAACTTCCAAGGATAGATTCTTCCCTCCGATGTATATGTAACCATCCCTACAAATTTGAGTGGCAGACATATCTACTCCCGATGGAGTGCTAACGCTAAGATTCATATCTAAAAGTTGCATAGGTAGTTGATTCTCTTTTACAAAGTCGACAAATATGAAACTATGCGTAGCACCTGAATCGAACAATACTCTAGCAGGCATATTTCTATAGAGTAGTATACCTGTCACGATAGTGTCGGACACATAGGCTTCGTCCCAAGTCAGTACGTAGACTCGGCCTTGTGTTCCTTGGCGATTTTGTGGGTTCACGGGCACCGCGTTTGTGCCATGAACGGAAGGCGCCCTGTTCTGGTTCTGGACGTCCCTTGGTGGATGTTGGTTCGCCCTTTCTATGCGACAATCTACTGCCTTGTGACCTAGCTGGCCACACTTGAAGCATCCTCCTCGGCAATCGACCGCCAGATGTCCCATCTTGTCGCAGCGATGGCTCCGTACGCCTGGGTGAGGCCTCCGATACTCGGACGTGTTTTGGTGCTTTGGCGCACCAGATCCTCCCGTGTCATGAGGACGCTTGTTGAAGTTGTTGCGGATGCTTGATCCGCCCTTCTGCGACGCTTGACCGAAGATCCGCTCACTATCAAGGGCGGCGTTATATGATTCCCTGTACGTCTGGCATCTCTGGTTCATGACGTCCCGATACAAATCCTCATTCAGGCCTTGCTGGAAGCGCTCGTACCACGCCTCCGTGTTCGGCAGAAAGGCCCCGACAAACTTTGCAAGCTTCGCGAACTTCGCATCGTAGTCTTCAACGGACAAGTTTTCTTGCTTCAAGGACATGAATTCCTCTTCCTTTTGTCGACGAAAGGGCACGAGGGATGTATTGCTCGAGGAAGGCCAGTTTGAACGTCTCCCACGAGATCTTGGCATTGGGGGTGGCCTCTTTGAGTTCATGTTTCTTCGCCTCCCACCAGTCGTAGGCCCTCAAGTTGAGCTGCAACGCTGCGCACCCGACTTTCTTGGACCCCTTGATATTGAGAAGAGTGAACAGACTCTCAATCTTCACTAGCCACCCCATGACTTCGTCTGGCTCTGCTCGACCGTTGAATTCAGGCGGGTTCATTTTCTTGAACTTGGTCATCTTGAGCAGGGAGGAGGAAGACACATGTTTTGTCTTTACGGGTTGCACTTCTTCCTCGGACATAACGGTCGTCGAGTTCTGTTGCGTCGCTATGGTGCTCACGATCCGGGTCAGGGCCTCCATTTGCTTTTGTTGGGCGCTGACTTGGGCCTGGATCTGTTCTCGCAGCTGTCGTTGCTGCGTCTCTGACTGGCATTGTTGGAGTTCTATGAGGCGTAGAAGTCGCTTCATGGCAGATTCGCTAGGCGTCGCGCCTTCGGTGCTATCCGTGCTAATCAATGTGGCGTTGACAGCAGGGACACCCAGTCCTTCCGACATACCTACAAAATTAAGTAAACCCGTTAGTATTCTCAAAATATCTACGGGCTTATATGTATGAAACGATTATTTCAGGCCGTATATGTCGAAAAGCATAGTTTTTGAAAAAATCGCAACGGCATCATCTAAAAGAAAGGATTTTGAAAGGTCCGAGGTGTGAACCGTGCTCTGATACCAACTTGTCATGCCCCGACTCGCCGAATCGGTCGCCATCGCCTTGACTCGATATAAATCGATCCCCACGGGTCGGGACGTGATGCCGTGCAAGTCTTTAATGGACTTGCACAAGGCAAGGCTGTACAATTGGAAATTCTTTTTTACTTGACGCGTTAAAATTAAACAGTACAGAGAGTTGAAGACATAGCATAGGAAGAAATTTAGCTTTTCATTCATAAGCTTGCAAAGTATGCGTAAGGTCATTTTTACATTACATATGCCGTTGCGGCTACATCTTTGAAACACCAAAGAAAAACTCTCGACAAGCTTGCCCTGAAATAATCATTGTCGTTCCATACATTCACGTCCCTTTATACATTTGAACAAAGCCTTCGATCTGAGTTGGGCTTCAAAATACTTCAAAATAGGAGAGCTTCGTGCCGCCTCCCGTTCTTTAGCTTCAGGTCTAGTCTCGAGCTCCCGCAGCGCGCTCGTTACCTGGGGAGTTAGGGGTTAGCACACTTGCTAGTGGATGGGACGAACCCACTCGTCTAAACCGACACTGCTTATTAAGGATTCTAGCATACGAAGTGATCTTTCTATTTAGAACTATATGAATTGCAGTTCATATCGAAGGCACATTTTAAACGATAATACATAAACAATTTAAAGGCATTCTTACCACGGTCGTGCTCCTTTCCTGCACAAAATATACATGATACTTACCACCTGCACAAGACAATAGGTGAGCAATGCAGTCTATCCTATATGCGGTCATTGGTGATATCGACACCATGAAGGACGATTACGTAGCCTTGCGACGCGCCCTCCAGTCCAGGTAGCGAGCCTAACTGGAGGTCTCGCAATGCCTCGCGCCGAAGCACGATTTCCATAATTTTTTTCTAGGTCGATTCGGTCCCAGGACCCCGGGTACCGTCTCGAGGAAAGCTCACCTTGTGCACAAGTCGTCCTTGACCATGCGAATGTATGAACAGTTTAATATGTATGAAGTAAATTGCATAGCATAGCCATTATCAAATCACATAATCATTCCTACTCGTGCAAGGGTCCTTTTCCCCAAAACCGTACGTTCTGATTTAGCATCCCGTAGGCACTAAATTCTCCGAGGCATGATGTACCGCCACCAAGGTTTTCATCGTTGTGTTTTACATGGCATGAAATATATTCTATCTCTTTCTTAGAACTTTATCTTTTCCCTACTTAGTGTGAACTTATAAATTCGGAGTTAACTTCTCTAGGTTGATATATTATCCCGAGCTCTTGATCTTAGTGGTAAGCATACATCCCGTTAGCATCATCGATTTGAACGTTGAACTTTAAGAATTTAGTTGGCGGAAAGGAGTAGAAAAGAAGGGGCCGAAGAACTACCCACCTAAGGAGATTGCGCCGAGAGTAGGAGAACGCTTTACGACGGTCAAGCGTCAGTTACACGAACTCCTGCAATGGCACGAGCATCGAATTAGAACCCTTCCTTCAATCCTTCCTTCGAAATTCCCAAAGACGCATTCAGAAATCGATGCGAAAGCACACTATCAAATCCACGTAACAATTCGTTCAGAAAAGCCAAGAAAACCAATAAAATTAACGGCAGACGGGTTGCGTCGCTCTCTTTAGAGTTCCTTCGCCAAGACTCCGCCTACCGCATCTAGGACTTATTCCAACAGTAGTCGATCTATTAGTTGGAACGGTACTCATATCACTCATCCAAATCAATTTTATTGATGCCATGGTTTTTGTATACCAAACTCGTCGCCGAGTCAGACTAGCCATCTATGTTCCCGACCATGTCCAACTTGGCACGAGCCTATTACATAGTGCTTCGCCCCAACGGGAGCGGGGCACTACACAAGCCAGCTACGTATCGAGTAGACTCCAGCCCGACTCGAGTACGTATAAGCTATCAAGGTCATGGGTATCATGTCTAATCTAAACTGTATCACAATCCATAAGAATCAAATAAAATAAGAATGAACAATTATGGGTCATGGTCTGCAGCCCATTAGCATATTGTTCAATTAGACTCCAAGAATGATATGAGTCTGTAAATAAGCAGAGTATATCATGGTACTGAATATAAAGCACGAGAAGATAATAAAGAAATATCACAAGCAAATACCTGTATCATACATCGCAATCCTCTACCATCCCGCTCTGCTAACTAACACCATGCTGTCGCTAAACCTGAAGAGATCATCAGGTCCTCAGAGGACTAGCAAGATACATAAAACATGCCTATCTAACAGTTTAATCATGTAATAATATAACCGTGGTATAAACAGAAACTAGACAGGAGACTGACATGTGGCTACTGACAGGTAAACATGAACACGAATACGGGATCAAGTATGCATAAATGAACTGCTGGTAGATTAATGGATACCAACCCTCGCCTCGAATGTGGACTCGCAGGTCAGTTTCAAGGCAAGTCACCCTCGTCCCGTATGTGGACTCGTAGGTGCAAAGGACAACCCTCGCCCCGTGTGTGGACTCGCAGGTTGTGGGAAAGACAAAGGAATAGCAGTTCACTCATACATACTTGCAGACACGACTCAGTCAAGACACAGGTAAGAACAACTCTAGCATGATCCATGACGTAAACAAGCCTGGTATAACTACACTATCAAGTCATAAAATACTGATATACAAGCAAGACAATAAACTGGTAAACACGGTATCATATAAATCTATAACAAGTAAGGTAACTAAGATAACATACTACAATAGGTGTACTATAAGCATGAAAATAAACAATAGAGGAAGGCAAGGTATACTTGTCTGGTGGTTGCACGAAGAGCCAACAATAAACCGTCAACCGGTAAGTCAAATAAGTCCAAAATCCATAAATGTCTTCGAAAGCAGAAACAGATATTGCCAACATTCTCAGAATAGTCAAATTAGCTAGGATTTCCTGTCCTTAAGTCCAATTCTGGACACAGGAGCAAAACGATAATTTTGGGCAAAAATAGTGTCCGCCGTTAGACCCGCTTTGCACCGAAAAGCATGCCAGAGTCAATGGTCTCTAAAGTCATCAAACTATATGTCAACAGGTCCAATTTTTCGATACGAACCCAACCGTATGTCCAGAGTCGGATTCCGGCGGGCCGTGCACAAAATCATCCGTTGAGTCGGACCGTGGGGTCCACAAAACGGCAATTTTATCAACTGTCTCAGAATCGGACCAAATTTGGCATACAGGACCAGGAAAACGATATGGTCCTGTTAGCGCAAGTTTCGTCCCGATCTGACGAACGTGCACAAAGTAATTAAAAAATTTGCACAGAGGCCGATACGGTAAATTTTGACGGATACGTATCAAATTCGTCGCGCACACGCGACCAATTTGGATTCCGTCAAAGCCCACACGACCACAAAGCCGTTACGCACCTTTCAATGCTTTCGGTTCGTGACCACGTCGCCCGGAATGGCAGGACGCACGTCGTATCGGATTATTTTCTTGAATTTTTACAATTTCGAAAACAGGTTTTTCCTGATTTTTAAACTGATTTAACTTCCTGTATAAACCACTAGAATTAAAACTAATAATGAGGTTTTTTTTTCGCGGTTAGCTTGTCTAACCTTCTGTTCTAATAGTTTCTCAAAACTGTTGATCGTTCGACAGAAAATAGCCTTCTAAATCGGGTGTCGGGACTGTCATACATGTCCTATTTTGACAGGATTTCCGGTAAGTTCGTGTCGATTTCTCGACGAACACAAATAAGTTCCATAAGAACTAATTCATAGGAATCTGAGATGGTTATATTGGCATTCCAAGGGATTTGACAGAATGAAAAACGATCGAAAAGTGGGAGAGAATTTGACCTCGAAAAGTGCTCGGCCGATTGTAGTTGCTGCTGCTACTCCTCTATTTTTCCGGTGCCGTGGTCGGCTCCGATGACCCGCGCGGCCGCGTGCGGCCGTCCAGGGGTGCACGCCGACGCCTGGGGGCTGGGGGAAGGCTGCGAGATTAGGTTTAGGGTTTAAGTTACGAACTCCTTCCCTCTGTTCGCGTACATGTACATATAAGAGTGGTTTCCTTCGTCGGGTTCACAGGCAAAAAGCTGGGTCAGCTCGGGCTTTCCCTGTGCTGGTTGTACGCAGGAAGTTGTGGGCTTGGGCTGGGCCTTGGGATTTTATTAATTTGTTTTTTGTTTTTCTTATTCCTATTCTTATTAGTGCAATATATATATATATATATATATATATATATATATATATATATATTATATATATATATATATATATATATATATATATATATATATATATATTTGAAAAGAGGAGAATTTTATTGAAGTAATAGGCGCAAAATGTCGAAGCCTAAACAAGAGGGCGCGCAAGCGCGACAAAAGGACAGAAAAGCAAAAACAAAAGGGACCCCACGAAAGAGAAAAGGAGGGAAAGGGGGAAGGGAAGTGGCTTCAGGGGGCCTAAGCCAGGACCTCCCAGAAGGAGTGTGGGGTGTGGGTGCAGCGCCTCTTAGCTTTGAAGCATTGTCTGACTACTTCTTTGACCAATTGAGGAAGGGGGAGTTGCCGACCTTCGTATCTGAATTTGTTCCTGTTCTTCCAAAGCACCCAAAGACCTGCGGCTGCGACGATCTGGTGGCCATGGGAGCGGCTCCAGTAGGCCAGGAGATCGTAGAAGCCCCCGGATGGTTGGGTCATATTAAGTCTATTGTAGAGGTCGAGCCAGAGATCGGTTGCGAGATCTTCCGAGAGGAAGACGTGCTCAACCGACTCCGTCGAGTATTCCTTGCAACAATGGCATCTCGAAGCAAGGCTGAATCCTATGGCGTGGACATTGTCGTCGGTCGGAATCTTGCGGCGAAGGGCACGCCAAATGAGGATGGACCATTTGATGGGGATGCAAGTCTGCCAAAACTTGGCGAGCACAGGGTGCTGAGCCCCACTGCCTCTGACAACCTGTCTGGCAGAGGCAAGAGTGAAAATCCTGCTCGGGTTGGGGGACCATCTCCAAGAGTCTTGCGTGTTCGAGATCTGCAGATTAGCGACTAGGAGACTGTGGCAGCAAGCTGACCAAGCCAATCATTGACTTTCCTTCAATTCCACCCGGAGGTGTCCTCCCATAGGTCCCTTATGGTGCACATCGACGGGGTATTAATGTTGGGGTGGATGATATCTCCTCCAATCCACCGCTCATGACAAGCAGACGAGCGACCATCGCCAAGGAGAAGACGGATGAGGGGTTCGGCGGTGTGACGACCATGAATAATGCGACGCCACGACGGTGAGGATCTGCTGTTAGAGCTTGCCTCAGTCAGATGAGAGAATCTGGAATATCTAGCCCTCATAAACTTCGTCCATAAAGAGGTCTCGGTACGTAGCTTCCACCAGAGCTTGATAGAACCGGCTTGGTCGATGTGCGTCAGCCTGCTGAAACCCAAACCTCCTTCGTCCGTAGGTTTGGCCATGGTGTCCCAGCTGGCCCAGTGATGTTTGTCCTTGCCGTCGATGTGACCCCAGAAAAACTTGGCGAAAAGGGATTCGAGAGAGCGAAGAACTTTCTTGGGGGAGGGGAGCAGACGATCAGGGTGTACATCGGGATGGAAGAAAGAACGTGTTTGATGAGGATTGATTTCCCTCCGGAGGATAAGGTAGCATTGTGCCATCCCACGATGAGTTTGTGGATCTTGTCCACCAGGTGGTCGTAGATGCCCGAGTTGGTCTTGCCGTAAACCAGAGGGCAGCCGAGGTAGAGGAAGGAAGGGTAAGCCGTGCAGAAAGATGTCATGCTGGTGAGCAGAGAAGATCTGGATCTGTCAGCTTTATGGTGGGTGTAGATAACGCTCTTGTTGTGATTGACACGCTGACCAGAACAGGCGGTGTATTTGTTGACCGTACGCAGGACGACCTCGATCGAACCGCTGTCTCCGGAGGAGAAAATGAGGATGTCGTCAGCGTAAGTCAGGTGAGTGATGAGGGGGCAGCCGGTGGTGGTGTAGAAGTGATTGAAGCCTGGCATGTTGGGCATGTTGTTAAGGCTTCTGCTGAAGGCTTCGATCGCGATGATAAAAATGGTGGAGGATAGAGGGTCCCCTTGTCTGACACCGCGGGATGATCGAAAGAATCCTGTCGCCTGGCCGTTGATGACGGTAGAGAACCACAAATTGTTGATAGATCTGAAGACGATGTCAATCCATGGTTCGGAGAATCCGAACGCTCTAAGGACCCAGATCATAAATTGCCAATCCAGACGATCGTATGCTTTCTCCATATCTAGTTTGATGGCCACGTTACCTCCCCAAGAGGGAAACTTCATGCACGTGATCATCTCTTGGGCGAGCAGGATGTTGTCGAAAATGTTGTGCCCTTTGACAAATCCGCTTTGCTCTTCCGAGATGATTTTTGGGAGGAGATCGGACATGCAGTTGGCGACAATCTTGGATATGATTTTGTTGGTGAAGGTGCAGAGGCTGATCGGACGGAAGTCTACCCTAGCCACGATCTGGAGCTGGCAGCGGTCATCTTTGCTTTGAAGCTGTAGAAACACTATCTGTACGGAGAGCGAGTTGAGATCTATACAGATCACAAGATCTTGAAGTACGTGTTTACCCAGAAAGAGCTGAATATGAGGCATAGGAGATGGTGGGAGCTGATGAAGGATTTTGATATATCCTTGCAGTACCATCCGGGGAAGGCCAACGTGGTCGCGGATGCTTTGAGCAGGTATCCCGTGGCCATGTGTTTGACGATGGATCATCACCTTCTGGCAGATCTGGAGAGCTTGGGTATAGAGGTGATAGTTCCTGGGTTCGAGGCGCAGATATGGGGTCTCCAGGTACAGTCGGAGCTGATAGACAGAGTCAAGGCAGCTCAGTTTGAGGATGAGGCTCTGAAAGTCATCAAGGAGCAGGTCGAGAGAGGACTATTGGATGAGTTCTCTATAGCAGGGGATGGGTCGTTGAGGCATGGTACCAGATTGTGCGTGCCGAGCAGAGGACTTCGGAAGGAGGTTCTTCAGGAGGCACACCGTTCTCAGTACTCTATGCATCCCGAAGCCAATAAGATGTATAGAGACTTGAGACAGCATGTTTGGTGGTATGGCATGAAACGTGAGGTGGCTCAGTTCGTTTCGAGATGCTTGGTGTGCCAGCAGGTGAAGGCCGGGAGGTAGAGACCTGGTGGATTGCTCCAGCCACTACCCATTCCTGAGTGGAAGTGGGAGCATATCACTATGGACTTTGTATCTGGGCTTCCGTGCTCTCCAGGAGGGAAGGATGCGATTTGGGTCATTGTAGATCGATTGACCAAATCGGCCCACTTTTTGCCTTTCAAAGTGGGTTTGTCGACGGAGAGGTTGGCCGAGATGTACGTACGGCAGATAGTCTGATTGCACGGGATTCCAGTAAGCATAGTCTCGGATCGGGACAGCCGATTCACTTCTCACTTCTGGAGGAGTTTGCAGCTTAGCTTGGGCACATCGCTCAAGTTCAGTACCGTATACCACCCCCAGACAGACGGGCAGTCGGAGAGGACGATTCAGACCCTCGAAGATATGCTGCGTACCTGTGTCTTGGACTTCGGGGGATCTTGGGAGGACCACCTTCACTTGGTAGAGTTTGCTTACAACAACAGCTACCAAGCCAGTATAGAGATGTCACCTTTCGAGGCTATATA